>PVLD010002428.1:0-166532 GCA_004027595.1 Dinomys branickii | reverse complement strand
GCTGGTGGGAATGCAGACTGGTGCAACCACTGTGGAGAGCCGTTTGGAGATTTCTCCGCAAACTAGGTCTAGAGGTTCCATTCAAACCAGCTATCCCTCTTCTGGGTATTTTCCCAGAAGATCTGAAAACATCATATCACTCTGATATATGTGCACCCATGTTTATAGCAGCACAATTTGTAATAGCTAAAATGTGGAAGCAATCCAAGTGTCCATCCACAGAAGACTGGATTAAAAAATTGTGGCATTTTTATATAATGGAATATTATTCAGCTATAAAGAAAGACACTTTTGGGGGCTTTGTAGGAAAATGGTCATCAAAATTGGAAACTATATTCATAAGTGAAATAAATCAGTGGTACATGAGCAGGCAACGTATTGTGTCACTGGTATAAGAACCTGAAGGTGGGAATATAAACTAAGAGACATGAAGGAAATCTGTTCAAAATCAAAGAACAGATGGGACAAGGGAAAGGAGAAAAGAAAGAGACAAAAATGTATGTATGTATATATGAATATACGTATATGCAGGAGGGCTAACATGGTTCTACTATTGTATTATATCACTTAATGCTAAGGAATAATTGATGACGGGTTATTTGATCAATCTTGTATGTCTGTATGTATTATCCTGAACACACACTTCGAAGATATCAATATGCAAAGCAGCAACTATTGGTGGGTTTTTTTGTTTTTTTTTTTGTCTTTGGTTTTTTGTTTTTTTGTGTTTTTCTGTTGTTGAGAGGATTAATTATCTGACCAATTTTGCATGTCTGTATCTGGGTTCATATATATGCACTTCGAAGATATCAATAGGTAAAGCAACAACCACTGTTGAGTCCATGTCACCTTGTCTGTAGATCAGTTTTGATTGTACTATTTTTTATGCTAATTTGTGTCTGTTTGTTAATATGTTTTTGTGCTTTTATTTTTTTAAAAATAAAAAAATAAAAATAAATAAAAATAAAAATACTGTTTTGGTAGGAAGTAACATAATGGTACTACCTCACCAACTACAGGTGTGTAAACGAAGCACTCTCCAAAAGTAATCCACCAATTCCTATCATCAGCGTAGGGAACACCCACCCATTCAGCACAAATTCTAGAAATTTTCTAAAATGGTCTTTTCTCGGGAGTGTAGCTCCAAAATCTATGCTGTCAAGTGAAGGGGCCACAGAGTTGACAAATCCAAGTCAACGCGCTGCTAAGAGTGCAGATCCACAGGCATTTGGGTAGGTGGAGCCCCTACTTCTGTAACCAAACTCACAAACAATATAAAAAGGACGCACTACCTGAGGAAGGTAGAGGATTAAGTGAATACCAGAACTGCATCCAGGTGCCTCCCACACCCACCTGCCCCAGCCGCACCTGGCCCGCATGCTCAGGTAGTTCCGTCGCTGTCGGGAGCGCAGTCTCCGCTCCTCCCACTGCTGGTGCCTCAGCTGCAAGGAGGCAACCACCTGACTGGACACACGCTGGCAGTGGGAGGTGATGCTGCGGAGCACGACCAGCACTTCAAGCACGACTCTGGGGCAAAAGAGCACGGAGACGTGTGTGCTGCACAGTGCACCAAGCAGCAGGGGCCACCTGCAAGAGACAGCAAGACTTGAGGGGACACTGTCCTTCCTCAGAGCAGTGCTGCCAGACCTATGCCCAGGTGAGCTTGCCTGTAAACCGCTGGGCATGGGGCAAGGGTGGGCTGCACATGCACAGCAAGTGTTAATAATGTTTAATTGCAGGAACAGAATAGTACTTGTAGCCTCGTCTGATGCACCAACATTTGCACAATAACCAAACCTTATCTGATAATTCTGCTCAGGACACTAACACTGGAATCCCAACACTACTACTAAGCTTCTGAAATCTAAAACAGAAACAGCTAACTTGCATCCCTATTTGTTCAGCGAGGTGCAGACTGTCACCTGTCTTCACTCACCCCTCCGCCGGAGGCTCATCGAAGACACGAGGAACACGGTGACCCTCAGGCACGTGGTCACAGAGCTCATGCAAAATTTGTGTAATTAAAGAGTAGCAGGTATTTGATTCAGTATCTTCCAAACTGAAAAACATAAAATATTTCAAGATACAGTCATAATAAAAAACCCACATTAGTGCCTATGCAAAGTAATTTACCTCCATGTTCAACAAGCAATAAACCTGCAATTTAGCTTTCCCAAATATGAAATGAAAATGGACACCATCATAGTGGTAAAAATAAATAACACAATATATAACGTCCTGTGTAGGCAAAAGGTGATCTGCAAGTCACCCCAAACTTACTCCCATCAAATACATCTTATGATCTCTGAATTTGTACCTCCACCCCTCTTCCTCCTGAGTTCTACAGTCCTGTTTGTTTTGTTTTCTGTTTTTTTTTTTTTTTTGTGTGGTACTGGGGAAGGAACCTAGGGAATCAGATATGCTAGGCAAGTGCTCCATATCCCCACCCCTTTTTGAGATAGGGTTTCACCAAATTGCCCAAGCGGGCCTTGAACTTGCAATCCTCTGATCTCAGTCTCCTAAGTAGCTGGGATTACAGGAATGTGCCACCATGCCTGGCCACACTCTTCTAATTTTCTCCTGAACAGTTCTCTGTGGATGCCGCTACCCTCCCCACAAACCACTGAGACTTGTATTCTGCCTGCAAGTCACAGTGTGCAGGGCCTCCAGCTCTCCTTGCCCACAGCAGCCCACAGGCCCAGTAACCCCCTTCCCATTGGCCTCCAGCAGCCCTGGAAAGGAGGAGCTCTTCCGACACCCACTGCAATTGACAACCTCGAGGGCTGCACAGCCCAAGACAACGCACCTGGCTGTGTCCTGATAGGGTTCTTCTGGCAAAGGCAGCAGAGGCCACATCCTGACACTTTCCTCACAGCTCAGCACCTGGGAGGAAACACCGAACTGCTTTTGAAGAATTTATAGTAATATTCTAGAAAATGTGTTCCCAACTGTTATAGATGTGAAAATGCTTTCTAGAAGGTATTATCTGTAAAATTCTTATAGCCTACTGCATGTGAAAACCAAAAGGCATGGCTCAGGAATTCAGTGTGTTCCCACGAGGGAGAGTTGCTCAAACAACCAGAGCCCACTCCCCAGGTAGCCTCTGGGTGGCTGTGAAGACAGCCTCAAGTCCTCACACTCATCTCCCCTGAACTGCAACTGTGGCCAGGAGAACAGAGGTGCCCCTGATGTGCTCCCCTTGTTGTCCCTGCCACACAATTCAGGCAGAGCCAGCCATGACCCCGTAAGCCTCAGACCAGCTTCCAGCCTTATGGCTGGGACCCTGCCCAGCAGAGCTACGAGGGACCACTGCGCACCACACCAGCTAGAGCCAATGGGACAGGGCTCTTGGCAGAATCCCCTCAAATTTTTCACCCATGATAAGAACAAATTAAGTGGTAGCTATGGACACCTCTTGATGGATAATCAGTTATGCAGCAGTGATAACCAGAGAAAGACCTCATAAAGCATGGGATTACCTGCAGCCACAGAAGACACCATGGAGCACAGGAGGAGGGACACCTGGGCCTCAGAAAAGGACTGCAGGAAACAAGGAAGGGACACCCAGGCTTTGGAAAAGGACCCCAGGGAGCCTGGGAGGAGATACCCGGGCTTTGGAAGAGGACAGCATGGAACACAGAGGGTCTAGAACTGGGGACCCACATCCAGGAGAGCAGGCGCGTTCTGAGTTGGAGGCTTTCTTCTCTACTTTACTGTATCTGCAAAATGCTCACTGCGGGGAAGTTCTAGAAGCTCTGGCTACTTAAAAAGCCCCAAATCATGACAGGGAATGTTGGTCATGAGTCCAGTGATGGAACAGTATCTAAACAACACAGCCCACCTACTGTCCAAGATCAGATCCCACTCGACCTGCTCTGGCTGTATCCCTTCTTTACAAGCACCAGGACACGTGTCCTCTTTCCTTCCCCACTGACACCTCCACTCACGGGTGATGTTCACAGACTCTGTCAGCGGCACCTCCATCTCCTGGAGGCACAGCTTTCTGCGGCCACTGTGCTGACGGCACAGCTGCGCAGAGGGCAGGTGCACGACGCACATGCACGTGAGCAGCCGTCCTGGTCTGACCCTGGGGGACAGAGCTGTTCCTGCTCCTACATAGCCCTCACGCTCTGCCACATGCAGAATAAAGTGCCTTAGCCAATTCCCAAACTGAAGCTCCTGGCAGAAATGCTATCAAGTTTGGTTTCTGTTCAAATGTGTGAGTTAACAAAAGCTAGACTTACACAGTGCAAGAAAAAACAACTCTCCTCCCCGACAAACTGTGTCCAGCCAGGTTACTCTGTGACATGCTGCCCACACTCTCCACCTGGTGAGGCTCAACATAGAAACTAAACCTGAGTCACGGAGGCTCAGAAAGACCGAGCAACCTGACTGAGGTCACAGAACAGGTGACTTGCTGCTGTCAGAATGTTTGGACAAGAGCCCGCACTTTGGATACCTCTGGAGAGGGAGCAGTTTCACACACGCCACCCACTCCCCGCACCTGGCCACAGCACAACTACTTTTTTTTCTTTTGTACTTAGTATTTTTTGACTGTAAAAACCAGGAAACAAATAACCAAAAAACATGAAAGAGGCTCATCAAATGACGGGAAATCATCCTTTCTAGGAAAGCAGATGTAGACCAGTGCAGGTCATCCTTGAGGCCACAAACCCTCACTTCACTGCAGCTTGCACTGTGCTGGGGCCTGAGCCTTCTTCGGGTCATAGTCTGGACCATTTCCTTCTTCCCCCTCTCCTTCCCTTTCCTGCTCCGCCCCGTCACGACCATCAGAACCGCTGCCACCATCTTCACTAGCTTCTCCAGTGAAGGACGACTCATCTTGGGGTTATATGCGCACATGAAAAGTTTTACCAAATGCAAAGTCTGCAGCAAGGACAGCTTTAGCATCATCAACCAGATCTCCACTCTTAGGAACTTCAGGAGGAGCAAAAACATTAAAGAAAGAATTGCTGGACATGTTTAATTGCAGTACGAACTGCCCTACTTTCCTTATATTTCTGCTTCTTTTTAATGGTTTTCAAGGTGACATTCTTTCCTTTTTTCCAATCTATCTGGCACCGTGTACAGCCCATAATTTCTAGTCCATCAAATGAAAGGGATCAGAATCATTTGGCTCATATTTCATCCTATAAGTCTTTGTCAATAGTTCATTTGTGAAATATTCACTGTGTTCAAAGTGAAATTCTGAGATAAAACTCAAGGTTGGCAGGATCTGGATACTACCCTTCACTTTAATGTCCTTCATGTTTTTCAAAATAGGCTCCTCGTGTTCCTGAACCAGGTCAGTGAGCGAGACAACATCCTTAAAAACAGTCACCGCAACTCGGGGATCCCTTTAGGGTCTTCTGTTTCTCTACCCTTTCCCTCATCTTCAATCTTGGCCTCTTCTTTCAGCAGCTCCCAAATCTCGGCCTCCTCGTCTGGCTTCCGCTCATACTCTTCTTCCACAGTTTCATCAGCTGCATTCGTGATCTCAAACCGCTTATCAAATAGAGGCTGACAGACAGCAGCGTACTTCAAGATCACAAACTTCCTCATAGAATGTGGCTTCTACCTTGCACATTTAACCTGAAGGTTTTTGAGAGCGTTCATTCTTTATTAACTATCCTCAGCAAGTTGTCCATGTTGCTGTGTTGTATGTAAGAACTCCAAGTATCAGCAGCTAGTTCGGGGCAGTCAAGCAGCCAGTGCCGCACAGGGGGTACCTCAGGGCAGGAGTGGCTGGAAGAGCAGGAGGTGGCGCCATGAGCAGATGGTCCTAAAAACAAAGCCAATCACAATAGACCAGCATACCTGCTTTTTAAGCTGGAACGCTGGATGGCAGCGGGAATGGTAGCCTTCAGCAAGACTCAACAGCAGTCTTACTGCTGCATCCTCCTAGTTTAGAAAAGATAGACAATATCATAATTTTTGGACAGGCTTTTAGTCTTCTTCTGTTGAATTACTGATAACTTACAATCTTAATTTCTCCTTATCTTTTTCAGTTACACTGCAGTAAAACATCATCAAAATAGGTTGGACCCAGTAGTCAAATCACAGCCAAGGCAGATATTGCTGGTTTAATGACAGACCTGTTTAACAACAATCCAGCCATTTGACTTACAATCCAGCCCTTTGGACTTACAAGCCATGTTTTCTTTGGTGCAGTGGACCTTGTTTATGCAGTACTGTAAGTTTTGCTGATTCTACTGCCAGTACAGTAAGTACTGTAGCTTTATGTTCTGTTACACATTATGGTGCTGTACGTAAGAGTTATATAAATAAGAGCAAGTTGGAGTCTCTTCTGATCATGTCTTTGCTCTGAATACTGTCATGTACACACTGTACACATTGCTTCACTTACCGAGCACTTCACTCAATGACCCAGGCGCAGGACTAGAACTCAGCCATTAAATGACGAATGTCTATAAAATCATTTTTAGTGGTGCCTAGCAGCAATAAGTTATGAAGCCCACATCCACCTCTCTCCCAAATGCAAGAAAACTGTAAATGCATAAAAGCAAAAGATTCTAAACTATAAATTTTAAGTGCAATACAACTAATTTTAAACCAGTACAACTAAAAGGGAATTACATGGCTAAAACATTGAACTGCTAAACACTGTATCGGTATTGTAAAAAGAATAAAAATAACATTATCTGGAGCTGATATAACTACACAACAGGAAAATCTGAGTGACAGAGGAAAACCGACAGAAGCAAAGAGAGTGGACCGTTGAACAAACACAAAAGCAGTAACTGTCTAACTGTCTACAATTCTCAACAGTCCAGAACAAACAAGCGGAGTGGTGAGAAGTTAACTTCGAAGGTCCCCGCCGGCCTTGTCTCCCTACAGACAGAGCACACCTGAGCGCGCCGTGCGGGCCGCAGGCTCTCAGCACCTCAGGGGATGTCCCCAGAGGGCACACAGTGCTCAGTGCACGTCAGCCATGAGTCAGTGGGGAACTGCCGGCCCGCAGGTCCCTGACGAGCACCTGACTCTGCTCTGTGTGAAACTACTACAAGGCCTGTAACCAAAAAGGGGCAAAGGCTCTGGCTTCGGTTTTGAGAAGAGAGAAGGGGCACAGGAGGAGGCGGGAACTCACACCAGTGCCACTGTAGGGGCAGAGAAGATGGTTTCTCCAAGAGGTAGCAGCACGCAAAGTAACGGAGCTGGGACATTCTTTGAAGACACAGGACTGAGCGTGGAACATGAAAGCAGGGCGGGCTGGCAGGCTGTGGCCTGAGCGCCTAGCCTGCAAGGACGGGAGTGCACCTAGACGGGAGGCCGGGCAGGGGCGGGACCCTGTCTCACAGCAGCCTCCAGTGCGGTACACAAGTCGGCTCCCTCCGCTCCTGCACCAAGAGATCGCGGCTTTGCGTTTGTTTTATGTGTTTTGTGTTTACTTTAACCAGCAAGTTCAGACGGATTGATCATAACAATAATAATAATGTTAAGAATAATAATGATAAGAAATAATAATGATAATGTGATAATGACAGAACAGGCAGGAAGCACCTGAGACAACGACAGCTGTGGGGGCCTAACTCGGCAGGTGCTAAGCTGTATCGTTCAGCTTCAGTGAGGGCGGAGCTCTCAGCAGAGCCGAGGGCGAGGAGGACGGCGCGTGCGGAAGGAAGACAGTTCTCCACACAAAGTGCAGCCGTCTTGTTAGTGATTTGCAAAGCTTACAAGGAAAAAAGTAAAGCTAGTTTCTCTACCTCACCCCCAAACTAAACTAAGTCTCCTTGGATCAAAAACAGAAACGGTAGAAGTACTACAGAAGATGTATGAATATATTTGTAATTTTGAAATCGAAGAAGCTTTTGAGAAAGACCGTAAATACAGAAGCCAAAGAGAAAAAAGAAAAAAAGCTAAAGACAAGAAAATAAACCAATGAAAAAAATAAAGCATGCTGGGCACGGTAACGCACGCCTGTAATCCCAGTACTTGGGAGGCTGAAGTGGGAGGATCACCACAATTTCAATGCCATCCTGGGCTATATAGCAAACTCAAGGCCAGCCTGAGCTACAAAGCAAGATCTTGTCTCAAAAAAACAAAAATAAATAATAATAATACATATATAAATAAATCTTAACAAAATGGAGCAAAAGGCATTGATAGTTAACAAAAGAATTACAGACATCTACTGAACAAAGAAAAAAAAGAAAGTATCAAAATATTGCAAAGACATGAAGACAAGGTTTTACTGATACTTTTGGCCTCAGAACCTCACTTTCACAAAGTTACTAACACAAGTACTCAAATGGACAAGCACGTTAATTTCAGTGTCATACTTAGGAGTTTCCCACATCACCCTCCATCTCTGAAGGACTGATGGGTGGTGCTCTGTGGATGACGAAGACTGGCAGCTGCTGAGAACAAGGGAGAGCACAGCCACTGTCGGGCTGGGTGAAAACGCTGGGGGCAGAGAGCTCATGCTCCGTGACCCACTTTAGTGAGCTCCTGGGGAAGACACAGTGCCGAGATGCGCAAATGTGAACACTAGTTACTTCTGGAGATGCAGTTACTGACGGCTTTCAAATTCTATATTGATTTTTCTATCTTATGTAAACTTTTAAGCTATTCTAAAAATAACTGTCACATATAATTATATGGAAACAAAAATATCAGTAATAAATGATCCAATATATCAGGCTGGGAATATAGCTCAGTGGTACAAGTGCCTGCCTGACAAGTGCAAGGTTCTGAGTTTGAATCCCAGTACGAAAAATTATCTTACAATAACAAAAGAATTACAATCAACTGACAGAATCATATATCCCACCCCGCCAATTTACGAGACACCATAAAAATTTCCTAATACTTTGTTAATTACGTGTTATAATTTGTTGTCTATTTTTCAGTATCATTCAGCTATTAAAATCAAAGGCATATGTATATGTAAGAAATGAATTAAATTATTTCATTTTCAGTGGTATTGATTGATACATGTTATCAACTAACAAATACTTGTGCTGGTAGAAGGGTACTATAACTCAAATAAAAGATGATAAAAAGTTAATTAGATTTGAAAAATAAACTATACTCTTCTCTCACTGAATGCCAGTGCTTCCCATTGCTGGTTGTCTTCCCGTGCCTTACCTTAACAGCTGAGAGCACCTCTGCATCAGAGAACCGCAGTAACAGGACAATGGAAAACGCAAGCAACTGACTTGCTGCTTCCTTTGGAAATTCAGCTAAGTTGATTTCCCCGTGGCTTAAATGGTCACGTATACGGGGACCCTCCTGGTGGTTCAGGAAATCCCAGAGGAACTCCTTTTAGAGAACCGAGAGAAAAGGCTTCGTTAGTGTTCCAGGTAGGGAGAAGGGGAAGGGTCAGGCTCCGAGCAGGGTGGCACCTGGCACATTTGTGGAACCCCTGGGAAAGTGAGCCTTACAGTGAGCCTCACAGGCGAGCACCAGGCAGGATGGACTCAAGAGCTGCCTGGAGGTGCCACTGCCTAGTGAAACCACCTGTTACCACCCTCCTCCAAGGAAGGAGGTTGTCCATATTTGGAAACAAACTTTTCCAATGCAACACAAGAAGTGTTGCTCTTGCTTGTGTGAGCAGCAATTGCCTCCTCCTTCCCCTGGCTTGTCTGTGCCCTCTTCCATCTTTGAAGCTGATGAAGACAGCTGCTTTTTCCTTGAAACAACATACTCTCAAGGCCTCTTCCGCAGGCTACAAGGAAGAGAGGTCAGAAAACTCTGGACCTGCGCACGTTGCTAATAGACAGAGAGTCCCAGAGACTCAAAATGGAAAACAGTATCAGATGAGCTGATCCAGCCATCTTGCTTTCTGGTGGGAGAAGAGAGTGCAGGGAGATAAGGAATCCAGGAACTGGAATCCAGGTCTTCTAACTCTAAGAAGGAATAAATATCTGCTTTTTTAGTCCAAAACACTCTGCAGTAGCTTCATAAAATATAAAAAACCCTGAGCAACAGAAAATGGCTCTAAAGAATTAATTTTTTTCCATCCAATCTCCCACCCTCAATCTTCTTTGTTAAATCTGACAACTGTTATATTTCACCAAGTAAATATACAACTTTCTATAGCACAAACACATATAAGAAACAAATGCACACAGTGCTTAGGAGCAAAGCAGCTATGTCACCAGAGCTTAAAATAGAATCCAAATACCCAGCATCGAGTGTAGTGCCCCAGACGAGCCCCAGTGCAGCAAGCTCTGTGGCAGAGGGTAAGGCTGAAAACTCAGCAGTGACCCCGGGCTGCTCTTCTGAGCACACAGCCATGTTACTTTCCTCTATGAAGTGCAAATACTTTCTTAAGCATCAGAGTACTAGACTGGGAAGTACCCAGTACTTTACCATAGCAGGCTCGCCAAGGAAAAGGGGTAGCTGGTTGATTTTACCATCAGTCAAATGTTTTGCCAGTATCTAGAACACCAAAAATAAATATATTGTTAAACTGACACACACCTCCACATTGTCTCACTCTCACTCACACACACACACACACCAAGGCAAAACACACACGTTCTTAAGGCTAGCACACTGATTGTGAACAGTTTTTCTGAATGGTAGCTGCTATGATTTTAAGACTGTTCATGTTCCATTTTAATTTGCTTGTAACTAACATGTTATACTAAATGCACCATATCCTTTGAACACTGTGCATTGTGTGTATGTATTTGTGACTGACTTCCCTATGCATCATCTTAAAACCACAGTACTTCAGAATTTGGAGCCCAATAGCCCTGACCCAATACTAGACACTAACCCAATGCAGATTCATTTGACTACAAATGTAATTTAATCCTCACATTATCAGATGAGCCATGCATTGAAACAAAAGCAAGTCATTTACCAGTGCAGTAAACCTGTAGGCTGTCAGGTGTGTCTTTGACTCTCCACTGCCGTCCCTTAGGAGTCTCACAGTCATTGTAAAAGCAAAGTGACCTGAGTGTCCAAAGCTTCACTGCAGCCTTGCCCCTGACTTTCCTGACATTTCTGTCTGTTCCTGCTCAGGTACTAACATCGAGTTAAATAACCCTTCGTTACTGGGGGCTGATCAGGTCCACAATCTCCCGAGCAAGTAGACCGCAAAGGCTTAAATAAATGAGACAATGGAAATAATTCCAGGGCTCCAGGAGGGTCTAACTCTCTTACAGCTTTGCTATTCTCTGGGTCTAGACAAAGACTTCTCTGGGCAGCCTGTATTTATTTGGTCTACAAACAAAGGAGGGGAATACTCAAGAAAATGAAGGAATCTCAGCAGGACCTTGGGAGCATTTTCCCAAGTAGTCAATTGTGTCAATCAGAACTACCTCATCTTTAGGTTGGTATTCACTGTAGGAGTGTGGAGCCTGCAGCTGCAGTCTCCTTTAAGTAAACTGGGGTTGAAGCCAGACGTCCTCAGCTGGGGCCTTATCTTGTCCTTTGAGGTGTCACAGCTTCACAGGTCAATACAGGCCTCAGCAGTGACCAGGGACTGACAGAGGTTTATTTACTGTGAGTCCACTGTCCATACTCCAACAAGGCGCCTAAGCTTCGGACAACTCACAGGTAAACATGAGAAGCCGATTGGTTAATATTAAATCCGGCTCAGAGCCACTTTGTAGTAGTCGAATTACTGCACAGGAGCACACACTCAGAAGCCTCTGCACTGTACGGGTGATACAAAACATTTTCAATTCTAATTCTTTCTCTTTTGGGTTGTTGCGTTAGAATCACACCCCCAATGTGCATATTAAAAGCATCAGCACACACTATAAGCAAACAGCAATAGCTGCAGTAGACGCCCATGCAAAGATAATCAACATTAATGCTAAACCTAAAGTGCACAGCCCTAAGCACACCCAAAAATGGCAGTGTCTTTGTTGCCTTCCAACTTTTCAGTTTTGTGTAACTTTAGAAAGCAGAATGTCAGGTCTCAAAATTAACCTGAAAGCATATTGAAACAATATTTTGCTTATATCTCTATTAATGTTTTCTTGTAAGTACATGACTTATGGTCAACAACTTTATGTTTTAATTTGTATTTTAAAAGAAGATAATTTTTGTCTTAAGTTGCCTTGTACGTATACTCACTTCATCAAAGGTTGTATAAAGAGTCGTTGACTGTAGACAAGGAAAGAAAAAGAAATAATTAAAGTAAAGTGCAACGGAGTAGCACCATTCAAAGCAGGGGAAAGTCCAACAGCCACAAAGCTGAACCTGCAAAGCTGGGAGGCGCCGGTGCCCAGTGAAACTGACTCTGTTATTTCCCCCTCCTCCATGGAGAGGACCTGGCTGTCCATGTGTGGAAACAAACTTTTCCGAGGGAACACAAGAAATATTGCTCTCGTTTGTTTGATCAGAGGCCTGTACCATTGCTCCCTCCTCCTCTGGGCTTGGCTCTGGCCCTCTCCCACCTTTGGGGAAAATGAACTTTCATCTAACAACATTTTGGGAAAAAAATAAATACATTACAAAAGACAAAGGCCGGAGCTACGGCTTAGCACTATGGCTTAGTGCTTGTCTAGCATGCACAACGTCATTTGTTAAAACTCCCACCACACACATATACATACACATGCACACACGCGTGCATGCACACGCGCACACAGACATACACACACAAAACATGAAAATTCATTTAATCTGTCAAGGCATGTTAGAACACTGTTTTTACAAGTCTTGTAGCTCAGTTATTTCTAAAGTTTATGATCCTAGGCCTTTGCAAGTCACTGCCCACACAAACACAATACTCTACTGATGGCTGGTACCTGTGCACAAGTGAGTATAATTTAGTACTTTCTGCTTGTGTTACCTGTATCTTGGTATGATCAGCACAGGTTCAGATATAGACTCTAGGCCAGGCTCCTAAGAGTGCTAATCCCAGCCTCATCAGCTTCCAGAAGTGAGACCCTAGGCAATTATTTAACCCTACAGACTCAGGTTTTCTTAGCAAATGAGGGCCTGAATAAGGCAGCCTTGAAAGGTTTCTGGGAGAATGCAGTGATACTTACACAATGTGACAAATCAGTATTTTATGTAAGCCAGTTCTTTTTTTTTTTTTTAGAATTTATCCCACACTGATCCTCGATAAAGGAATCTCAGGGATGTGCTTTATTATTTTTGTTTTGTTTTTTGTGGGTACTAGGACTTGAACTGAGAAGCTTGCACTTGCCAGGCAGGTGCTATTTCACTGAGCTGTATCACTGGCCAGTTTCTTTCACTTTAAGCCAGTTCTTAAGACATATTTTCTTATTATTGCTTGGTAACGTATTTTCTGTGTAATTCAGGTTCAATGTCCCTTACCTAAAATGTTTGGGAGCAGAAGTGTTTCAGATTCCGGGCTTTTTAATTTGGGGATAGCTAGGGCTTGGTGGGACATTTCTGGGTCCCTACAGGCAAGCCCTCAATGGGATCTAGGCCGTCTCAATTTCTCCATTTTGCTTCCTGGGAGTGGTTGCTTTCATGCTCCTACCAGACGTGTTACTATAGTCCCAAAAACAATGGGGTCAACTGATCATGGGTAGGAACCTCAAACTGTGTGCTAGATTTTCTCTTAATTAGTTGGTTGTCTCAGGCTTTTGTTATAGTAATGGAATGCCAACCCAGTCTTACTAAAATTCATCTGTCTTGGAGCCTGACGAGATTATATGCTACAAGAAGTATTCAATAAATAATAACGGCACTACGGGATTTATAAAATATCTTCACATATGTATAACCTATAAACTTACAGTTTCTTCTAGGTAAAAGCCTGGGGTAAAACATGATATTCTTTGGCCAGTTATACCCTGCGGGCCAACAGGAATGTTATTTATTAGCATAGTCAAATAACAAATGCATAGCAGGATCTACTGATTCCACATGGCCACGCAGGCACAGAGCACAATGCCCTGCAACCAAGTACAAGGAGATCAAACGAGCTGTGAGGAGTGAGGTCCTAGCTTTTCCTCTTGGTTGGGGGCCCTGACCAGACGTGGGCACAGCGGACTAGGAACAAGACGTCCAGGGAAAGCACAGGTGGAGCCAGAGTCTGGTGTCAATGAACACTAAGATGACAAAGAAAAGGGCAGAATACCTGCTGACGTATCTACGGGAAACAGCAAGCTTTTGTAAATAAAATTGACTTGAAATACTCGGAAAGGACATACGAAAGTACTCAGCAAACAGGTATACACCTAACTCTGGAGATCTAAGGAATGTCAGAAACAACGCCTCAGGACACCCTGGCATTTAATATTACAGACATTAGTAGTACTGCTTTACACATATGTGAGAACTTGTGATATGTTGGATTTCATTTTCATTAGGTTCAAAGTTTTTTATTACTGCTGTTCCTACAGAGGTAATACCTTATGGTATAGGCCTGTGTGAGCTTTCCCACAGTGAAAATTTGGATCGCGTAGCTCTGAGGAATGCTTATATAAAGAGGCTGAACTAGTGGGAGAACCAGGGTGTGACAGACGCTGTGTCCATCTCACATATGCACACCCCCGCCCTCTACCAGCACATCTCCCACTGAAAGCCGGCACACGGCCACACAGAAACGCGTCCCCACCTCCCGGCAGCAAGGTGCGACCGGGCTGTAGTCGAGGAGAAGCACTCCACCTTTAGGAAGCCGCCTGTGGGTGTGGGCATGAACCCTTCCCTCTTCTGCCGGGTGGAATGCAGATGAGACGGCAGGGGAGCTGGCAGGAGTCACAGGAAGGAGGCGCCGCTCCGGCGGCACAGCCCGCTCGGGCAGAGGCGGTGGGAGTGCTGGCAGCGGGGACCCCGCCGGCTCAGTCTGCTCACACTCACGAGGGGTGGGCGCGCCCCTCTGTCTTCATCGCTGTCGTCACATTACTTGGTGATCTCTGTCACCAGCAGCAAAATCTAATTATAACTATTACAAAGGTTTAGAAATGAGATTTTACAACCCAGAGGAGGGAGGCTGGAAACTGAAGAGACGCCCGGCTCAGTGAAGGACTCAAGGGGGACTCCGAAGCAGCAGTGCATGTGCACAGGTTTGCATGCACCGTGCATGTGTCTGCGCCTGTCCGTATGTGCACAGGTGTCTGTGTGCGTGTGCAAAGAGAGGCGGGGAAACCTTATGGCAGGTACAATATTCTGTATTTTATGTAGACCATCTCTAAATTCCACAACTTCCTTAGAAGTACTCCTTTCCTTGTCTCTAGATAAACTGAAGCTCAGGACTCATTATGTACCTAAGGTCAAAGTCAAGCCCAAGTCTGCCTTGGTGTGTTGGGTAACACTGCGTCACCAACACACACACAGGCCCTTGGTGAAACGTCCACCTGTTGCCAGCAACACTGGAGGCTGTGGCCATCTCATGGGGCTAAAATGATCAGCCACTGATACGGCTACAGAGAGTGAAGTGCTACTACTTTGTATCATGAAATGTAAGCGTATTTGGAAATATACCCAAAATAATAATTATAATAAATATAAACACTATAAAATCATTATATAGGAAGCCACAAAAAAGGATAGAGAAGCTTTGCAAAGAAAGACCTTAGCTAAAAATTCACTCCAATGGCAAATAAAATGAGACGAATATTTCATTAATTTTTACCTAGCTACTGAAAAACTATTATAGCAGCAACAACAATCGTAACTGGTAAGAGAAGGGTATATACCTCAGCAGTCAAGAGTGTGTCTGGACATTTGTTAACTGCTGCAAAAACTCTCCTAAGCCCAGCCTCCAGCTGTGTCAGTAACAATATGGTGCAGTCAGCAAACCTGCAATATTGAAGGAAAACCCAGCAAAACTTTGTATTTTAAAAATAAATAACAGCATTGTCATCATAATCACTATAGTCCAGATACAACAAATGTGGTATCAAAAGAAAGAAGTTATATTGCTTGCTAATAATACAAAAACAAAATAAAAACAAAGTTCCGTAAGATTGGTAAATTCAAAAGCATTTTCCATTGTTCTGATGTTTGATGAACAATTTTTAGTAGCTTCAGTAGAGTAACGTATCATCTAAGTTCTCGTTTAGGTAGATGCTTTTGAAATCTACTTAAAACACCAAGATTTCAGCAGGTTGCCAAGGCACAAAAGAGGATATTACCAGGATAAGGTCACCTGACAAAGAACAAAGACCAACTCCTTTGTCCTCTTGGTCTCTTTATGTCATTCATGTTTTGCTCTTGCACAAGGCTTGCTCCCGAGGGAGGATGATGACCTGGCTTATGTGACAATGTTTCATAATTCTCTAGTTCTGGACTCACTATTTCTCTTTTAGTAAAAGCTCAAAAAAACATCCTGAAAAGCAGATACTGAAGTCAGGTATGGTAGTGCAAACCTGTAAATCCAGCACTCTGGGAGGCTGAAGCAGAAGGATTGCAAGTTTGGGCCCAACCTGGGCAACTTAGTGACTTAGAGGGACCCTGTCTCCAATCCCTAGTACTACCAAAAAAAATTGTAACAACTGTACCAACAGGATAGCACCTAACGCTTCAAGCACAATTATAAGCTGTCCTTTAAGTAATTACGTGTAGGTATTTTATGTTTGGTCTCGTCTTGCAATTGTTCATCTGTTTACTTATGTTTTAACAGCAAAAACACATGAACAGACAAGGGCACCAAAAAAGCCGGGCCTCCAGCCACCCTTCCATTACCTATGTGCCTTGAACTTCATCAGTGCCATTTCCCAATATGGTAACATGATTTTTAATATAAAGGCAGATTTCATCATCACTTCTTCTAATACTGAAAGTACCTGATAAGTAACATCTGCAAAATAAGCAAATATCTTTAAAACAATCCCACTGATCAGTGTAACTGGGGAGAGATGCCAGTGAGCAAATCCCTTCAGGCAGGTGAACCCTGACCCCATGGCAGTGCATTGCTCAAAGAGAAAGACACCTGATTTACAGCCACAGAGCCGTGGCCAGGGAGCTGTCCCTGGGGACACGGGACATGGACAACTATACCTCTACAATGGCTCAAATGGTAACAACTCTGAGCAGGGTTCAAGGTCAAGCAGCAGAGTATAATGACTAAGAGAAACATATTTTTAGAAAATGTAGCAGACCCTTTATACTGGTATTAGGGGCGTGATTGTGAGTACAATGGGCAGTAGGCAAAAGGAGAAAAACCAACGTGCATCGTAAACTGCCCTAAGGCTATGGTATGTCAAACCCTAACTCTACCATGATATGGATTCATGAGGTCATGACTGTCAAATCCCCACAGCAGTATTAGAGTGGTGGGAATAGCTCACGTTTAATGAGCTCCTCAAGTGACCTCAAGGCTGTTTTGCCACTGGAGAAAAACTGCTTTAGTCCACTTCTAGAGTTCAAGCTTAATGCTACTGACCAGCTTTACAAACGTCTTCATGAACATATATTAAGGGAGAAAACATTAAATGTAGTACTTGCCAGGAAAAACAATTAAATCTTCTAAGTTTGTAAGCATTACAAAAGATCGATGAGCCAATGTGACTTTAGTTTGTTGACAGTAACTCTCAAGTAACTGACCCAATCCTGCTGTCAACAACAGCATCGTTGAACAGTATCTAGGAGAAAATATCACAGACATCGATTAGAAGGATGAACACAATCACTCATAGAAAAGGCTTCACAGTAAGAAAGCAACGCACTATCAAATTGCAGAAAATTCTCCATAGATGAAGAATTAAACCGTACAATGATTGGGAGGGACAACAATATCTCAGAAACGCCTGAGATTTCTACCAGGCCAGCACCTGTGTGTATGGGTCACTATGTTCTTTCAATGGCCTTTAAGGTATAGCATTCTGAAACCACAGCCCCACTCTGGTACCTCTGCAATTAATGTACAACTTTATCTTCAACATTCTGTCTCAAACTCTCATTTTTAACCACGTATGGTGGCACATATCTGTAACCCCAGTATTCTGGGAAGCTGAGGCAAGAGGACCACAGGTTTGAGCCTCGCCTGAGCATCTTAAGGGAGATCAGTATCAATAAACAGATAAATACACATACAGACAGAGGTACACACATGCATAAACAAACAAACCATCTCTCTTGCTGTTCACAAAATACATCTTTCTCTTCTATGAAACTGAGGATAAAATAAACTCATAGGTGGCTAGAAAAAGATAATCAACAGCTTACTTTGGAGGAATTTCTTGAGGTGACGCAAATCCATGCCACAGGATATTCCGCAGATTGAGCCCACAGGGCGAACCAATGAAGACTTTGAGCACATCCATCTAACCCAGGTGGACAGTATATCATTGAATGGTTACACAACTGCTGCATTGTTGAAAAAACCCAGTGTGATACTGAGATCACACCTGCTTTCTCCCTTAGAGCTAAGACAGCCAACAGTTTTGGCTGGCATGCAGTAGTAATAATAACAAGAGTGAGACAGTTTGCTGTGACAAGTTCACATCTTTAAATAATGAATCAGGCTGCTTACTAGTTTGGCCAGCATAGCTTTCTGCATGAGGCTGTCCTGGCTTCCTTGCCAGGCTTCAGTTGCCCACTTCACTCAGCAGCCCATCAGTTACCCATTAGTCTTAAGCCTCTAGCCAGTGTGGTTGCACAGGCCTGTAATCTTAGCACTCTGGGAGGCTGAAAAAGGAGGGTCACTAATTCAAGCCTAGTCTTGACAATTTAGCAAGACCCTGTCTCAAAATTTAAAATTGAGCAGTGGCAGTAGCTTAATGTGTCATGGGAGGGACAAAAGAGGGAATATCCTGTTTAGGTGCCTGCTAGGAGACTGCAAAAGTGTACAGCTCTACACCATTTGTTGTCACATCTAAGGCTTTTCATGGTAAATATGAATGGCTGCAAGAAGCATAAATTGCTGTATGTTATAAAAATTGGTATTTTAGAACAAAACCACAATATCATTATTTTAAAGGGTTAAAACTTTTTCTGTGCTGAGTTACTATTATAAACATGTAATGGATCTAAGCAACATGATTAAATTGTCCTTATGACTGGACTCCAGAGGTTATTCTACCATGGTCTGGATCAGGGTGGGAACACCTTTAGTGTGGGTAGAAGAGGGGGAATTCCTAAAGGAAAGGCAGAAAAGGTGACACGGTGGCATCAGCTAATGTCACCAGGTTGTTGCTGTTATTCTGTAAGTTTTACATAAATGAGCTTACCACAGGCTGCCCAAAGACGTGAGCAAGCTCCTCAGATGCAAGCAGATCTCTTAAAAGAAAGGGGCTTTCTTTCCCAACCAGCAAGAATGCCTAAAATTCAACCAAGAAATACAGAACAATTATGCTATAACAAGCCAATTAATTGTAAGAACATTATCCATGAAGCAACTGTTGTACAAATAAGAAAAGTACCCAGAAATAAATGTTATAAATTCAAAATCATTCAAAAAATTAAAACCTATACCAAATTACTGTATTTCATAGGAAATCAATGATTACAATAAAAAAATCTGAAGGCAGCTGACTGTTTCATATTCATCCAAGTTATGTAAAGGGCTGGTAAACAGAGTCCTCACACTTACATCACCCAAAGCTCGCTCGAGACACGATGTCAGCTTCATTAAGCTCAGAGAAATGGTAGCAGAGTTCAGGCTTCCCAAGGCATCAAATACTTCAGGAAATAGCTACAAGACACATGTCAGAATTCATACTCAGTAAGTATTCTCAAAGTAGAAATACTACTCATTTGAAATTCAAACCTTTAAATATTTCAAGTGCTGTTTTAATTCTTTGTATAAGTTAATATTTTAATTCACATTTTACAATGCCTAAAAAAAAAATCAAGAAAAATATTCTATTACCTAAGAAATTCTTTGAGAATTCCTTATTTAAATGCATATTGAATAAATCCTGGCATAATTGTGAACTGAGAAGTCAAATATTTTCACTTAAATCTTATTTCCCACTAAAATTTAGGATGGTTCTTAATGCTAGATAAAAACAAGGTAGCTCACCCTACACTTAAAAAAGCATCCTGAGCTGACGGCACACACCTGTAATCTCAGGACTTTAGGAGGCTGAAGCAAGAGGATCACAAGTTCAAGCTCAACCTGAGCAACTTAGTGAGACTTAGCCTCAAAACAAAAAAAGGTTTGAGCATGTAGCTCAGTGCAACAAAATAAAACAAAACAAACAAAAAGCAGAGAGAAAAACAATGCTATGGTTTGGATCTTAAATATCCTCTTCCACAAGCCCATGAGCCAGAAGTATGGTTACCAGTCTCTGGTGCTCCTGGGAGGTGGCTTGACCTTTAGCAGCTAGGGCCTGGAGGCAAGGAGGTCACTCCCTTGAATGGTGTACTGAGACCCAAGCCCTACTCCCGTGTGCTTCCTGGCCAAAAGGCAAGCAGACTTCCTCTGCCATAGGCTTCTACTATGATGTTCTATATCATCACAGGCCCAAAACCAACAGGGCCAAGAACCACAGGTGAAATTCTCTGAAACAAGAGCCAAAATAAACATTTTCTCCTGGTAAGTTGTTTATCTCAGGTGTTTTATTATAGTGAGAGAAAGGTAACAGAGAAGCAATGATCCTTCTGTTTTAAATAAAAAAATTCAATTTATTTTAGAATGACACTTCTTGTAAGTTCTGCTTTATTGTGGTCATTTCATATGTTAAATGTAATTAAAAAAAAGATTAACAACAAAATAAGTAAAACAAGGATTTGGACTGGGCCCCACACAACCTATCCCTTCTTCAATTCACTCTTCAAAAGCCGTGCATCCTCCCCTCTGGTTCCCCAAGAACATCTTACCAGAAGACTTGCCTGTACTTTGGAATGCTCATCATCTGTCCCAGAATGAGCAACCTTGTATCAAGCACTACCTCTCCAACTCCTAAACCTATGAATCCAAAAGCTGCCTTTGTTCAAATGGGTGTTTTCCTCAGTTCAGGCTTTGGAGACTTTGCATAGTAACTCACGTTTCTCCCACAATCCCTTAAGACTTCTGGACTTTAGGTCCAGGGATGGAGACCTGAACTCTTTACAACTGGCAAGTAATGAGAGCTCTGAGTGGTATTTGCACAGTCTTTTATTTCTAAAGGTACTCAAAAACCAAACCTCTGGAAAATTTGTCCACTGGAACCATGGCGCATACTGAATTTCAAACTGTCCCTTAGTCAGAGATAAGAAATGCAGGTGGATGGCCTCACACACAGGGCCCAGCTGCTGCACGCTTTCCCAGTAATTGAGACTCTGGTCTTAAAAGATGAGAAAACAAGTATTATACTACCACAGCTCCATAGCACATGATGAAAAATATCTAAATCATCAAAGAAAATAGTGCTTTAATTATTAAACTTCCCAAAATTGAAAATCAGCTAGCATCTGATAAACATACGTCATTGGAGATAAACTACATGATAGTGATCTTACTATAATTTTATCAGTACAGTTTTTAAAATACTTAAACAGGACAAAATATTTTATTCAATGTCATTACTTGCATATAAATTGACATGAAATCAGATTCACACTGTATACATCTATCATCTAAACTTTCAGTTATCTAGTCAATGGTGGTACAAAAAATACTAACTGAAAGTTTTACAAATAATCCTTCTGCTTTAGACTGGGTGCTGTTCCAAGTAGCATTAAGAAATTTAACATTGTCCCATTCATCCCTTTGGTGTATCCACATTGCAACATTACCCAACCATAACTCATTTAATAGTCATTTCATTTACCAGGTCAACTATCACACAGCAGCACAGTGCTTGTGCTCAATTCTGACTTAACTATGGCCCCAAATTACAAGAGTAGTGAACCATGCAAAGGAAGCACCAGGACATAAAATATGGAAAGACAGATGTGGTACCACATGGCAACATTGCAGAGCACACAGGAAAAACACAGTACGTATAGGTTCAGTGATATGCATTATTTTGGCATCCACTGACATGGATGACATTGAAAGGTATGCTCCCAGAATAAAGGGGAATTACTGTATGTAACATTGTAACTTTTAAAAACTTATCATTATTAGATCATGACACTTCTAATGTCAGTGAATTATCTGAGAAAATATACTATGTATTTTTGTCTTTATTGTTTTGGGAGCAGGGTCGCATGCTGGTAATCCCAGCACTGAGAAGGCTGAGGCAGGAGGATCATTGTAAGCTCAAGACCAACCTGAGCTACAGAGTGAGCTCAAGGCCAGCCTGAAATGCATAGTGAGACCCTGTTTCAAAAAGACCAAAAAAAAAAAATTTTTTTTTATTGTTTTGGTAGGTTTGGGTTTGAACATCCACATCGTTCATGATGACAAACACAGAAGTCTCCCACTTAACCACCTCCTCAACTCTTTAATGGGTGTTATTTTCTGTGTATATTTACAAATATTTATGCACATACAAGCAAATGTATCTCTGTGCTTCTATTACCTTTTCACTGGGAGAAATTCTAATCAGATGAGTCTCTTCACTCCTTTTCATTGCTGCCCAATATTCCATTGTGTATATTTATCATAACTCACTGAATCAATACCCTAATGCTGAAAGTCTGGTTGTTTCCCAAATATGGATCTATTTGTTTAGCCAACACAAACAATGCTGCAAATAATAACCTTATACCTACACCTTCATATCTGTGAGCACAACTATCTTATTAATTCTTGGACTTGGTGGGTCACAGCAACTTCATGTGTAGTTTTTAGAACTACTACTAAACTTACCAGGCCATATACCTTTCCCCAAAAAGTACAATACTTGAAGACATTTAAAATGACTGTATATTCTACAAGTAATCATTTGATACCCTTAATTCACATGACTTCTACAGGCAATTGTCTCAGGGCTCTACGACCTACACAGTAGCCCATCAGTTTTCTCAGCCCAGCATCCCTTGAATTTTCTCCATTTCTCTGGCCTCAACTCTCTCTTTTCACACTGATTCCTTTTTTCCTGTTGAGTTAGGCTTGTATTATAACAAAAACAAAAAGCAATGGTTAGAAAGGGGGATTTTACAGGTCAAGATAATATCAACAGACGAGTACTGACTAGAGTTTAGGGTACAAAGACAGTACAAACCTGGATCTGTATAGCTCACACGGTTTGTGATTGTTTTCCAACATACTTCACCATTTTGAGCTACAATGCTATTGGTATTACAATTTTCTTTGAATTCAAACCCAAGTTTACAAATCATGTCATATACGTAGGGGGAAAGACATGTGGTAATGGGATCCCCTATTAAAATCTGAAATATAGAACATAAAAGGCAATTTATAGGAAAGAATAGTAAGTACCACATATCTAAATCACAAAATTGTATCTTAGTATAGAATGCATTTAAGTGTGCTGCTATGAGGTTTTCTGGATAACATGGCAGCTGTATGAGTAAAGCACTGAAATTAAATATTAAAGGCAATTTATGTATTTTAAAACAAATTTTTAAAACTTTAACTCACTTTATCAAACTTGTTAACATAGAAGTGCACAGATGCTCGATGCGTTTCATGAATATTATTACATGATTCTTTTTGGTACCCCTTTTCTATCCCACTTATCAAAACAAACATTTTTATGCAGTGTGAGTGTAGCAAATAGCCGAATATGGCTGCCCCAACCTCAACCACACTGTAATATCCTACGACACACAGACCATGCTTTATACACTTCACACAACGATTTATTGAATAACTGGCTCCCACTCTGAGCTCCTTCACCTTCAGCTTGGGGGAATGACTATTACCAACACACAATTCTGTAAGTTGGCTCTAGGTCTGTGACAGCGCGCACGTCTCCAAATGGAAGCGGAAGTTGGCCACCCGCACCACGTGCCCTTCAACTGCTCAGAGTACCTGCCCAGAACAACACGGGAGCCTGGCCCTTTCACTACCCATGTTCGACCCTCGACAGTTCCTGGCCTAGGCCTCCACTATGACAGTCACGACGCTGGCCTCCCAAGGCAGCGTTAGTCAGGGCTCTCGGCGAGCTGCCAGGTCCCAGCGCAGCTGCTTCCATCCCTGACCACGGACGTCCGCGGAGGAAAACGAGGACAGCCCGGCGTCCGCCTGCCCCAGGCTCCGACTGCACGCCGGTCAGCGAGCCCTGCATTGCATGGGCCAAAGCGATCTGTAAGGACGATCGCGGTTGTGCATCGCGGGGACCCTGTGCTGACAACCCTCAGAACACAACCGCCTTGGAAACCAGCTGGCTACGTCAGTCAGCCCAGCAGAACGTCCACTCCGCGGCCCGTACTAGCACACCCTACCTCCATCACATCCGGGTCCGGGCCGCGGCTCGTGCAGATGACGTCACACTTTCAGTCAGTCAGACCTGCGGCAGCGCGCAACCAAAACGTCACTTCCCGTCGTGCTCTGGCCAAGGCGTCACTTCCGGCTGCGCACAGTGTAGGCGCCATACTGCATATCTAGCACGAACCTTCTGAGGCGTTTGTACCTGTACGGAGAGTAGTCAAGTGCCTTACGGGAAAGCTGAGCAAGATGGAGAAGCGAGGCCGAGGCCAGAAAACGTCCGCGACCCGGGCCTCTCAGTCGCAGTCAGTGGGGTTTAAGAAAGACAGGAAGCCTAGCATGTTCGAGAAGGAGTCAGTGAGTGCAAAACTGTAGAGACCTTTTCAGTTGCTTGTCTGCTCGCCCCCAAAAGCACAGGAGGGCAGACAGCTTTTTTTTGCTTCCACCTTCGAAACAATTCTTACCATGGATTTAACTTCCCCTTTAGACTTGCCTAAGGGTTTTAAGTTCATAGAACTCTACGTTAAGTAATTGAAAATTTATTTTACATGAACATCTTCAGGTCTTTTCAGACTTACTGATTTCCAAAGAATAATGTAATGCAGCGTCAGTTTTACCAACCAAAAATGAGTGTGTGTATACAGAATATATACGAGAAAAAACTGGAAAGCCAGACAGCACAATAAGCTGTTTTGAGCTTTTCAACATCAGCTGTCTCCTTAATTTAAGAATATATGCGGGAGAGATACGTTGAAAGTGTTAACTTGGTTGACGTTAATGATGGAAAAGGCCATTATACAGTTTTATTGTTAGAATATCAATAGTAGTGGATTTTTTTCATGCCTATATCATAGGATTTATGATTGGTAAGATGATAATAGAAATAATCGGCAAAACACAGATTGGTGGAGATGTCAAAATACTTCAGGATTGCTTACAAGTATCAAAAAGAAAATCAAAAACTTGGCGGCAGCATTACAGTTTTTAGTATCTCTGTGTTGTCTATTATTTTATAGAGGAGCAGACTAATGGGTGATAGTAGACCATTTTCACACAGCTAAGTGAAAGAAGAACAACACTAGAAGCAAATCTGTTGGATTTCAAACTAGATGTTCACAAACCGTGCTATATTGAAGTCTACTATATTGCAGGTCACGAGAAACAATTTTTTTCTTTGTGGTAGCAAAGGTCAGTTCTGTAAACTGCAAACTGAATGCCTGAAGTGAATTTCAAAGTTGAGTTAGCCTGAAGACAATACGAGAAGTTACACAGATGCACTTGGAATATAGGCCAAAATTTGAGAGTAAAGGGCATGGACCACAGCAGATTATTTGATATGAATGTAACCCGTCATAACTATCTTTAGAATAGTCTAGATTTCCAGAAAAAATTTGAATAGGCCAGTAACTGAAAAGAAATTGAGTCAGGATACTACAAATACTAGTTAAATGAGCCCACTGAGTACAATCATGAGTCATTTAAAACTTTAAGTAATTGACAATTCCCATGTTTTTGCACATAAGAAAAATCAGGACACTATCAGTATAAACATCTCTTGATTTTTTATCTATTCTCCACTAATTTTTTTAGATCATTAACTCATACCCCATTGGATAGAATTTTGATGGAATTGGCAGCCACTATCCTTAACTTTGTCATGAGGATGAAACTGAAATAAGGCTAAGTAGGTACTTTTTGGGATAGTGTAAAGAGAGTGGCTGAGGTTTATTCAAGTTGCAGGAGTCAAACTGAAGTGTTCCATCTGTCTTTGAGTCTAGATCTTCAGCTTTTTTTTCCCAATTCATAAGGTACTCCCATCCTTCCAATGCATTTTTCTAAGTAAGAATCAGTTACTATAACTTACAACAGAAGATCACAAAACTTCAAACATTACTGAAAATTAGAAACTTCACAGTCTTGCTGTGACATACATTTAAAATCTTTAAAGTGAGCAAAAAGTATTTAAGTAAACATTAATGGCACCTATGAGAAATCTTACTTCATTGTAGCACCATAAGTGACCTTAATGTAAGGAAATGCCACCTCAGTAGGTTAAATAATTCTCTTCAACTTGTATTTCTAGATGCCTAAAAGTAGATATGTGAAAGCTATTTCTAATTTAAAAAATGACTACAAAGATTCTCTCTAGGGGAATAAAGTACTCGATGAATATAATGAGCCAGATACATAAAGAAATACTAGTGATGTAATTTTGAGAATAGTTTGTTCACCAAAGCTTGCTTTGGGGCTACCGGTCTGTGTCCTGTCCCTATGATATAGGGACTTAGGTTGGGGGATGTATCTGAGGAGACTCCTGTGAGCTACACTCCTGTACCTTCCAGTTATCTACTAGTCTAGTCATTAAGTCTGTGAAGAAGGGAGGACAAGAAATAATGGATGAGATTTCTATATATGATGGAAATGATCAGCCCATGACTCAAAAAATATTGATGAATTCTAAGCACAGGAAACAAGGAAAATTACATGAAAACGTACTTAAAACAAGTCATTTAAAAATTTAAAGGCAACTAGGAAAAAGCTGTATATAGAGAAACAAAACAACAGCAGACTTGTCAGAAACTGAAAGTCAGAAAACATTGAAGCATCATTTTTAAGTCCTGAAATAAAATAGCCAAACCTAGAATTTTATACCCTGCCAAAACCTTTCAGAAGCACAATTCCCATTTCCAGTTCTTGGTGTAAAGAGTTTGGGAGTCATTACTGTGTTGCAATAAAAAGCTGAACAGATTGAAAAAAATGAACTCCTCTTAGGTCCATTAGAGATGTGGGGTTGTTGCACAAATTGCTGCCTCCAAGATTAAAGAGAGCGCTAATACCAGGGCAGAAACCAAAGTTGGTGTAAAACCTCAAATCTAACTGAATTACCAGAGACCTTTCCCCCTCAGTCCCGGGGATTGAACCCAAGGCCTTACTTTTATTTTGAGACAGGCTGGGATTCAATTTGTGATCCCCCAACCTCAGCCTCCTGGAGTGCTGAGATTGCAGGTGTGTGCCACAATGCTCAGCAAGACTGTGTATTTATAATGCTTGGAGTTCAAAGCTTGGAGTGCAAATACATACAGTGGTCCCTCTGTTTTTCTACTTTTCACGTTCAGGAGTTGAACCAAGGATCTCACAGTAAATAATTGCAGAACCAGATCCCCTCATACTTCTGACAAGAAATGATGAGGGGCAGGGCTTAACAGTGACACTCAGGAGAAATTAGTTAAGGAGACTTGTCTTGGGATTTCTAACTGACCTTATGAAGGCGAATAGCCAACTCTGGCTCTTCCTAGCTATTATATTCCACCTAAAGAGTTAGGAAAAGCAAACGTTTGTTAAATTCTGTCTAGAAGTAGACTTGGCGACAAAAGGTAGACCTGAACATAAAAACTATACATTCCTTCTTTTTTCCTGTACGTTATCACCGCATCACTGGAGGTCTATTTTCAGCACTTCAGTTTTACCAGTGAATGATGTCTGGCTACGCAGGAAAAAATTACAAAGCACACCAAACAGGTAAAAAACAGAAAAAGCAAACATTAAAGCCATATTTGGTAGAAATGATGGCATTATCAGGAATTTAAAATAATATTTTTAGGACTCTAGTTGACAAAATAGCATACAAGAAGTGATGAACAATGTAATGAGGGAAATGGTAAGGACCAAAAAGAAACACTAGATTTAAAAAAGCAGTAGCATGAAGAATGCCTGTGATAGGCTTATACATACTAGACACGACACATCTCGAAAGGATATATCAACAGAAAGAAATTCTCTACTCAGTGAACAGTGACAAGTAGTGTAAATGACTCATAATGGGAATACCAGAAGAGAAGAAAGGAACTGAAGAAATATTTGCAGGATAATATCAGATAACATATGCAGGAGCCCAGATCCAGGAAGATCAGGGATTAACAGCAGGAAAAATGTCAAAACAATGGCACCTAGACATAAAATCTTCACACTACAAGAAGTGAAGGTTAAAAAAAAATCCATAAAAGATCCCTAAAGAAAAACACCTTACCTATAGAAAGGAAAAGATAAAAATTACATACATTTTTCCTGAGGGACAATACAAGGAAAAAAAGACCTAAGTAAATCAAAGCATAAAAAAATCTAGCTTTCTATGCTGCAAAATTACCCTTATATCTGAAAGAGAAGTGAAGACTTTCTCAAATTAGGGAATTTTTAAAACTTACCTTGCAAGAAATGTAAAGTTCTTTAATGAGAAGGAATGCAATGTAGGTCAGAAACTTGGATATAAAAGAAAGCACAAAGAAGAAATAAGTGAAGGTAAAATGAAAAATTTCATTTTCCAATTCTTGACTGATCTAACATAATGGTTTGTTCGTAATAACGGCAAATATGTTTTCAGTTATGCATGGTTATGGATGCATTTCACATGTATTTATCAGTATGTGTCTTCATGTGAGATGAATGATAATAGTGATAAAAGGGATGGGAGAAAGGAATTCTATTTATTATAAATTATACTATCCATAAAGTATTACAGTGTTAACTGAAAATAAGTGTACATTTATTCTAAATGCAGCAAACTAAGATAACCACAAAAACTGAAATATAACTGATATGCTAAGAAAGGAGATAAAATGCAAGGTGAAATGCTCAGCTGAAATCAAAATAGGATGAAAAGAAAACAGGAACAAAGAACAATGGCAACATGTAGAAAAGAGTTATAAATATTGTAGCCAAATCCAGCTCTATCAGTAACCAGTTTGAAGGTCAGTAGTATAAATGCATGAATTAAAAGACAGTAATTGTCAGGTTGGATACAAAGACTCAACTATGTTGTCTACAATGAACCTACTTTGAAAATAAGAACACATTGTTTACAAGTAAATGGGTGGAGAAAAATATACCGTGATAATTATCACAATGAAGTTGGAGTAGTGACTGTAATTTCAAACAAGGTGCATAAAAAGCAAGGAAAGTTATCAGGAATAAAGAGAACCATTGCATATTATTACGGGGGCCAGTTTGCCAAGAAAACATAAAAATTGTTTGTAGGTATGTGACTGAAATCACAACAAAACACATGAATCAAGACTGGTAGGATTAAAGGAGAGATAAGTGAATCAACTATTATAATTGGAGACTTTAACAGACCTTAATCAAAAACGGAATGATGCACTGGGCAAAAAAAAAATGATATATTTAAACTCAACACCATCAAATCAATGAGACTTCATAAATCTCATTACTTTATCCAACAAGAGCAGATTACTCATTCTTTTCAAGTTCACATGGCACCACATTCCGGGCCATGAGATACATCTTTAACAAATTATAAAAACAGAAATACAATTTCTGTTCTCAAATCACAGTAGAATTCAGTGCAAAATAGTAACAAAATTAATTTACTTTCTAAATATGTGAAGATTGAACAAAACACTTATAAAGAACACATGGGTCAAAGAATCTCAAAAAATTAGCAAGTATTTCAAACTAAATGAGAATAAAAACATGATGTACCAGAAACTGTAGGATGATTCAAAAGCAGTTCTTGGAAACTTACTACATTGAATGCAGGCAATTATTAGAAAAGAAGAAATTATTTAAGCTTCCATTCTAAGAAATAGAAAACAAATGCTAAGCAAGCAAGTGAAAAGAAAATAAAAATTATAGCAGAAATGAATGAAATTATGAAAGTAGGACATCAGTAAATAAAATCAACAAAAGCGATTTCTTTGAAAAGATCAATAAAGTCAGCCTCTGGACAGGCCAGTACAGAACAAATAGAGTGGAAATGGTTAATAATCAGAAATTCAAGTGAAGATGTCACTAAGATTCCATGAACATCAAAGGACAATGAGAGTATTATAAACAATTCTATGCACATACATTTGATTACCTAGATTAAATGGACCAATTCTTTAAAGGACAGACTCTCCCAAAGGGCACACCTGCTTGTGCTTGTCCCCCTCTCTCTATCTCTGTCTCTCTTTCTCTCTGAAAATAAGGTTAATTTAGGAATTGAATTGATAATCTTCCCAAAGAGAAAACACCAGATCCTAATAGGTTCCCTGGTGAATTCTATCAAATATTTAGGGAAGAAATTGAACCAAGTTTCTACAATCGCTTTTAGAAGAGGATCACAGGGAGTATATTCTAACTCATTCCATGAGATCAGCATTACCCTGATACCAAAACCAAAGAAACTACAAGAAGAGAAGACTATTATAAAGCATTTCTTATGAGTAATGATTTAAAAATCCTCAACAAAACACCAGCATTCAACATTACATTCAAAGGACTATCTACCACAGCCAAATGATATTTATTCCTAGAATGTAAAAATAATTCAACACATGAAAATGGATGAGTGTAATGCACAAAATAAGCATAGTGAAGCAATAAGCCATATGACCATCTTTATTAATAACAAAAAGGCATTTGACAAATTTTTTTAATTTTAAAGAGAAAAAAATTTCAAAAGACAATAGGAGAGTAACAGTAATTAATACATCGCATATTCAAAGTAGTGGAAAACAAATGCTAAGCAAGCAAGTGAAAAGAAAATAAAAATTATAGCAGAAATGAATGAAACTGTGAAAATAGTTACAATCTTCTTCAAAGTACTTACTCAGAGCACGAGATAGAGGCATGAAATACTGTCCAAACAGTATTAGCACAAGCCATACTTTTCAATGAACTAAGAGAAACTAGCAGTATAACTATTTTAACTAGTTTGTGTGTGTGTGTATATATTAATATATATATATATTATACATATATTTCCTTTTCTTTTTCTTCCTTTCTCCTTTCCCCCATCACAGTTTCACAGTTTCTCTTTCCTTTTGAATAGTGTCTTCACAGTTCACAATATCCATTGTACATTTTGGATCTTATTTACTCATTCAGCTTCTCACATTAGTGAAACAATATGATATTTACACATGTGGATCTGATTTATTTCACTTATGAGTATGGGCTCAAGTTGCAACCATTTACCATAAAAGCCTCAAGTTTATCCTTTATGGCTTAGTAGCACTCCATTGAATAAAAAGACCACATCTTGAAGACAGGTGTAGGAGAGACTTCATGAACAAAACCTAGACTGCATGGGAAATACTACAAAGAATCAAATGGAATCTCACTTTATTAAAAAGCTTTTGCACAACCAAAGAAATCACCAACAAAGTGAAAAGATAACCCACAGAACAGGAAAAAATTATAGCTAGTTGTCCCTCAGATGAAGAACTTATATACAGAATATATAAAGAATTGAAAAAAATCAGGTCCCCCAAATTCAAAGGCCCAATTCAAAACTGGGCACCTGAAATGAATACACACTTCTCAGAGGAAGAAATGCAAACGGTAAATATCTGAAAAATGTTCAACACAATTGGTCATCTGAGAGATGCAAATTAAAACAACACTGAGATTTCATCACTGCAAAATGAATATCTACCATCAAGAAATCTATCAATAACAAATACTGGAGGAGCTATGGGAAAAAAAGAAAACACTCGTCCACTGTTAGTAGGAGTGTAAACTGGTGCAATCGCTGTGGAAATCAGTGTGGAGACTCCTAAAAACATAGGGTTAGTGGTCCCATTGGGCTCAGTTATTCCCCTCCCGGGTATCTTCCCAGAAAAATTAAAAACATCATACCACAGTGATTTGTGTGCACCCAAGTTTATAGCAGCACAATTTGTAATAGGTAAATTTTGGAAACAACCCAAATACCCATCAACTGAGGAATGGATGAAAAAGACAAAATTCTTTATGCAAAATGCTTTTTCTTTTAAGAAACATTCTTTTATGATTTTAAAGCAACAAAAGACTATCACAACATAATAAAAACCATGTACTGAAAAAAACCAGCAAATATGCTTAATGGTGAAAGACTGAAAAGTTGCCCTAATGTTAAGAACAAGCCAAAGATGTCAATTTTTACCATTCTTATTCAACATTGAATTGGAAATTCTTGCTAAGCAATTAGGTAAGAAAAAGGAATTGCTAGCTATTATGAAAATAAGGGTCACTTTGACATAAGAAGTTAGATCAATTTCTTGGAACGTACTAGGTCATAAACAAACATTTCCTTAATGTACGTTGGATGCCACTGAGTGAATATTGTGTGGCAAAATATGGACTGATGTATATATCAAGTCAATACATTTTTGTTGTCTTTTCAACTTAAGATTTATGAATTTGTTACTCAAACAATGGTATTATTTACTCAAACATAAACTAAATAAGTTTAAAGAAAGGATAGATAATATTGTGTAGAGAGCGTAAATAGTTCACCTTACATCCCTTCCCAAGCCACTCAGTTGCCCTTTTTGGAGACTACTCTTGCTTTTAGTTCTTTGGATGTTTTGTATATATTCTAAATAGATGTACACAATTTTGCATATATATGTTTGTGTGTGCAAATAAAGTTTTTTTTTCTTTTGCCAGTTCAATATGAGTAAATCAAGTATTTAGTGACTGCATTTTCATAGAAGTCTCTTATAACACATTTGCTAGTTTTGTGTCTGCCTTGCTCCACTATGTCAGGATTTTTTAATCTGATGCTACATTTTACAACTGGAAAAGTAATCTATCTCTTTCTCTTCCTCTCCCTCTCCCTTTTTCCCTTCCTCTCTTCCCCTCCCTCACTCTCCCTTTCTCCAGTATGCACAGATCTTAAAAGAAAGACTAAGAGACTCAGTTCATGATGTTCAGTATGTAGAACCTCCATTTGATGACTCAATTGCTGACTTAGGTAAAGAATGGAAGAGTGCCCTGTCAAAATTAAAGTTTGCTAATTCATACAGAATGGAGCCTCTGAGGAAATTTCAAGCTCATTCAGCAGAAATTAAAGTCCAGCAGATACTAAAGGTAGGTTGGGGGATGATGTTGTAATATATATATTTACAATATTATAGTAGAAATCTCCAGAAAAACACGAGGGGTGTGTGTGTGTGTGTGCGCGCATGTGTGTGTGTATGTGTGTATGCACACATGTGTGAAATGTATTATATGAATTGGCTTATTCAATTACAGGGATCAAGAGTTTCTAGGGGCTGGGGATATAGCTCAGTGGAATAAGCGCCTGCCTAGCAAGCGCAGGGTCCTGAGTTTGATCCCCAGTATCACAAAAAATAAATAAATAAATAAATAAATAAATAATAAATAAATAAATAATAAACAAGTGCCGTAAAAAAAATAAACAAGTGTCGTAAGAGTTTCTATGAGCTTCTGTGTGTAACCTAGAGAACCAGGAAAGTGGTTGTGTATCAGCTCGAATCCAAAGCCCTGAGAACCAGGCAAGCTAGTTGTGTAAGTCCGAGGCCAAGACTACAAACACAAAAATGTTGAGCACTAATGTTCAAGTACCGGATGGATATTTCAGCTGCATCGGAATGGAAAATTTTTACTTCTTCCACCATTTGATCTTATTCAGACCTTCAACAGATTGGATGATGTCCACTCACATTGCTGAGGGTGACTTTTTTTAGTTTAAAGAGAGTAGTAAATGAGAAAAAGAATAATAGCAGCATACCAGCATCACAAACATAAATGAAACAAAGAACATTAAAAGTGATACAGGATTTCAGGAAAAAATGATAGGAATTAACAGTGGTTGTTATATTACAGATTGTTATCTTCAACTACATTGCTCAGATTACCAGATGTAAGAGTAGAAGATTGTTTAAACCATTAAAGAGAATGAAAAATAATTATTAGATAAAACATTAGAGATAATACAGTTTCACTACACAAGATGGTAGGAATTCACCATGATTGTTCCATCACATATTGTTGTCTTCAAATCAGTTGCCCAGATTAGCAGATATTAGCATGCAAAATAGGTCAGAACATAAAAATTTTAAGCATTAACTGTTCCTTTCAATAGACCATCAGACATCAGCAGTACAGTTATCCCAGCTATTCATATAAATGTATACATAAATATTTTTTTGCCTTCCTTCTCTCTTTTATCTTCTTTCCCTCATCCCAGTTGTTCTTTCTTTTGAGGAACTTCTTTCCCTTTCCTATCATCTTTTGTACATTTTGAGTTTTACTTATTCTTTCAGGTTCCTACACCAGGGAGACAATATGATGTTACACATGTGGGTCCGATTTATTTCACATATGAGTATGGTCTCTAGTTGCATCCATTTACCTACAAAAGCCTCGAGTTTATCATTTTTTATAGCTGAGTGATACTCCATTGTATAAAAACACCACATCTTTATCCATTCCTCAGTCAATGGGCATTTGGGTTATTTCCAAGATTTAGCTATGACAAATTGTGCTGCTATAAACATGGGTGCACATATATCGCTATGGTATGATGTTTTTAATTCTTCTGGAGAAATATCCAGAAGAGGGATAGCTGGGTTAGGTGGGACTTCCAATCCTAGTTTTGTGAGGAATCTCCAAACTGATTTCCACACTGATTTCACCAATGTACACTCCCATGAGTAGTGGAGTCGAGTTAATTTCTCCCCACAGCCTCTCTAGCATTTGTTATTGGTTGATTTCTTGATGATAGCCATTCTTTCTGGGGTAAGATGAATCTCAGTGTTGTTTTAATTTGCATATCTCAAATGACTAATGATGTTGAACATTTTTTCATGTATTTATTCGCCATTAGTATTTCTTCAGTTAACAAGTATGCATTCATCTCAGATGCCCATTTTTGGATTCAGTCTTTGAATTTGGGGGCCTCATTTTAAAAATATTTTTTGTATGTCCTAGGTAGGAGTTCTTTGCTTGAGGGGCAGTTGGCTAAAATTTTTTCCAAATTTGGGGGTTTTCTTTTTACTCTGTTGGTGATTTCTTTTGATATGCAAAAACTTTTCAATAAGATGAGATCCCAGTTGTTGATTCTTTGGAGTATTTCCCATGCAGTTTGGTTTTTGTTCATTAACTCTCTGCCTACCCCTATGTCTTCAAGATTTTTACCTACTTTGTCTTCCAATAAATTTAGTGTTTGTGTTTTAATATTAGATCTTTGATCCATTTTGACTTTAGTTTAGTGCATGGTGAAAGGCATGGATCTATTTTAGCCTTCAGCATGTGGATAGCAAGTTTTTCCAGCACCATTTATTTAAAGAAAGAGGCTATCTTTCTTCCAATGAACATGTTTGGCCCCTTTGTCAAAGATAAAGTGACTGAGTGTGTTTGTAATTGTGTCTGTATCTTCTAATCTGTTCCATTGATCTTGAAGTCTGTTTTTGTGCCAGTACCATGCTGATTTTATCACAGTAGCTTTGTAATGTAATTTTAAGTCAGGAATTGTGATGCCTCCTGCCTTTCCTTTGCTTTCCAGGATTGCTTTTGTTATGCTAGGCCTCTTCTCATTCCAGATTGAACTTTAGGAATGTTTTCTCTAGGTCTTTGAGGTATATTAATGGTATTTTAATTGGGATTGCCTTGAATCTGTACAATTTTGGAATATGGCCATTTTTACAAAGTTAGTTCTTTTTATCCATGAGCAAGGAATACCTTCCCATTTTCTGATATCCTCTTCGATCTCTTTTTTCAGAGCAGCATAATTTTCACTGTACAAATATTTTACTTCTTTTGTTAGATTGATTCCTAAGTATTTCATCTTTTAGATGCTATTGTGAAAGGTGTGGTTTCCGAATTTCTCTCAGTCTGTTTGTTTCTTACATCCAGGAATTCTATTGATTTTTGAGTGTTAACTTTACATCCAGCTATGCTACTGAATCTTGTTATTAAATCCATAAGTCTTTTGGCAGAGTTTTGGGCGTCTTCTATTAGAGTATCATGTCATCTGTGAATAATGATAATTTCACTTTTTCCTTTCCTATCCTTATTCCTTTTATTTCTCTCTCTTCTCTAATTGTTCTAGCTAACATTTCCAGGACTATATTGAGTAGGAGTGGTGCCAGTGGACATCCTTGTCTTGTTCCTGATTTTAAAATGAAAGCTTTCAAATTTTGACCATTTAGTATGATGTTAGCCATTGTTTTATCATAGATGGCTTTGATTAGCTTGAAGTAAAAGCCATCTATTCCTATTTTCTGTAGGGTTTTTATCATGAATGAGTGTTGGATTTGATCAAAAGCTTTTTCTGTATCTATTGAGATGATTGTGTGTTTTTTGTCTTGGGCTCTATTGACATGGTGTGTTACATTAATTGATTTGCATATATAGAACCATCTCTGCATTCCTGGGATGAGTCCCACTTGGTCATGGTGTATAATCATCTTGATGATTTGTTATGTTCTGTTTGCTAGTTTTTTTTGAGAATTTTTGCATCTATGTTCATTAGCGAGATTGGCCTGTAGTTCTGTTTTTCACTGGGTCTTTCTCTGGTTTTGGTCAGGATAATACTTGCTTCCAGGAATGAGTCCAGGTGAATTCCTTCTCTTTCAATTTAAAGACTTTGAGAAGAACTAGTATTAAATCTTCTTTAAATTTCTTGTAGAATTCAGCTGTGACTCCATCGGGACCTGGGTTTTTTTTCATTGGCAAGTTTTTTATTAATTCTCAATTTCACTAGCTGATATTGAGTTATTCAGGATTTTCATACCTTCTCAGTTCAGCTTTGGTAATTCATATGTGTCTAGAAATCTGTGCATTTCCTCTGTGTTTTCCATCTTACGAGAGTAAAGATTTTCAAAGTAGGTATTGATGATCTTCTAAATTTCTATAGGATCTTAAGTGATTTCACCCCGTTCATTCCTTATTGCATGTATTTCAGATTTTTCCTTCCTTTTTTGGATAAGGTTGGCTAGGCGTTTATGTACTTTATTTATTATTTCTTTTTTTTTATTTCAAAGAACCAACTCTTCGATTCATTAATTCTTGGAGTTTTTTTTTTTTTTTTTAGTATCTATTACATTAATTTCTACCCTGAGCTTTATAATTTCCTGTCTTATTTTGGCTTTAGATTTGACTTGCTCTTATTTTTCTAGGAGCTTGAGATGCAGCATAAGGTTGTTTATTTGTGCTCATGCTGTTTTCCTGAGGTGGGAATTCGCTGCTATAAATTTTCCTCTGAGGACTGCTTTCATTGCACCCCACATGTTCTAGTAAATTGTATCTACATTTTTGTTTGATTGTAAATAGTGTTTAATTTCTACTTTGATTTCATCTGTGACCCATTGGTTGTTCAGGAGGATGTTATCTAATTTCCAACTGTTTATGGAGTTTTTGTGATTTCTTTTGTCATTAATTTCCAATTTCATTGCACTATGGTCCAATAGCATACATGGAATAATTTCAATTCCTTTGCATTTACTTAAACATGTTCTACATGCTAGTATATGGTCTATTTTAGAGAATGTCCCACGTGCAGCTGCGAAGAGTGTGTATTCTGATGCCATTGGAAGGAGCACTCTGTAAAGCTCTACAAAGTCCATTTCTTCACAAGTTTGGTTAAGTTCTGTTATTTCTTTGCTGATTTTTTGTATAGTTGATCTATCTGTTTGTGACAATGGTGTATTAAATTCCCCTGTTATGATTGTGTTGCTGCTTATTTCATTTTTTATTTCTGTTAAAGTTTGTCTTATATAGTTGGGTGCTCCTGTATTTGGTGCATAGATGTCTGTGATTGTTATGTCTTCCTCTTAAAGTTTTCCCCTCACAAGTATGTAGTGACCTTCTTTAACTCTTTTAATTATTCTTGGTTTGAAGTTCAGTTTGTCTGCAAACAGAATAGCTATACCCACTTTTATCTGGGTATCTGTCACATGGAGTATTGTTTACCATCCTTTAATTCTCAGTCTATGAATTTTCTTTTGAGTTAAATGTGTTTCTTGTATACAGCATATAGTTGGGTTTTGTTTCTTGATCCACTCTGCCAGTCTACTTATTTTGGTTGGTGCATTAAGACCATTTACATTGATTGTTATAACTGATATGTTTGGGCTTTTTGGTACTGGGAATCAAACTCAGGATCTTGCACTTGCCAGGCAGACCTTTGTGCCACTGAGCTATATCCTCAGCCCTTTTATAACTTATACTTATTGGCTTATCTTTGTCATGTTATTTTCCTGCTGTTGGATCCTCCTTTTACCCTCTGTGTAATTGCTGGCCTTGCTTGGTGGTTCCTTTCTTCTCTTGTTTTTGAAGTTGTGGTCTGTTTTATCTCTTTCTAGAATATCTTGTAGTACTCTTTGTATTACTGGTTTGGTGCTCATTAATTTCTTCAGTTGTTCTTCCCTGTGAAATATTTTATTTCTCTATTAAATTTGAAGGATAGTTTTGCAGTATACTTCAATCTGGGTTGGAAATTGTTTTCTTCCAGACCTGAAATACTTCACTCTTCTTGACTTGATGGTTTGTGTTGAGAAATCTGCCATGATTCTGATGGGCTTTCCTTTACAGGTGATCTGTTTCTTCTCTCTAACAGCTTTTAATATTCTAATCTTTTGTTGAGTTTCTGGGATCTTGATCACTATGTGTCTTAATGTAGATTTATTTTGGTTGTGATTAACTGGAGTTCTATATGTCCTCTTCTTTTTCCATGCCTGGGAAATCTTCTGCTATTATTTCTGCAAATAGTTTTTTATGTCATTTGTGCTGACACCTGCTGTTTCATTGATACCTATTAATTTGACATTGTTTTCCTTTGCTTCATCTTTCAGTTGTTGAATTGCTATTTCCTGGATCCTTGTTGTCTTTAAGAGATCCTTCCTTACATGTTTGTTAGTGGCAATACTGTCTTCAAGGTCTGAAAGTCTATCTTGAGCTTCGTTTAGGCAGTTTGCCAGCTTTTGATGAAATTTTTAATTTCCTGGATATTTGTTTCAATCTGTCACATGAATTCTAATTCTTTTCTATATTGTTCATTAACGTTTCCATTGAATAGTCTATGCTCTTCTATTTTATCAATGTCTTTTGTGGACGTGCTGAATAATTCTTTCATTATTTTTGTCATTTCTTTTTTACCTGAGACATTATTTCTGATCTGATGTATTCTATGGCTTGATGCAGTTGTTTCTTTATTCAGTTGCTATCATTTGAGAAATTTCAGGTATATGAGTCCCAGGCTCTTCTGCGTTGATATCTCCTGGACTTGTTCTGGGTGGTGTAGAGGTCTAAGATTGCACTGTGCTCCTTCCTTTTGTCATTTTTGAAGATCCAGAGGTTCCCTGGAGTGTAGCCTCACTCTCCCGATTGTATTTTTGTGGCAGGGAAAGTCTCTGAAGAACCCAAGTGCTCAGTGGGGCTCCTGTGCTGGTGTGTGGTGGCAAGGTGGGGTCCCAGATGCTCCCAAAACTTTCTTGCATTCACTTGGCTCCCAGGCAAGAGGGGGAGAGGCGGGGAGGCTGGTGAGGGTGATCTTTACTCAACCTATTGATTCATATGTTCCCTAACCCTCCTGAAAATAACTTTGCAGGTACAGCCATACACAATATTTCACCAGCTCTTGGGACCTGGCCCAGTCAAGTAGATACATAAGAATAATTATTGTAAGTCCTAATCAACTGAGTATCTATGCTAATCTCTTTAAAGCAAATTATCCAAACAAAAACAATAAGTAGATCAAAAATCACTTAATATGCAACCAACTTGTATATAAATACAGCAATCCCTTCCCCAGAAAGGGAGATAAAATCCTTGCATAATGTTTATTCTTCTGAAGACTTGTGGCTTACAAACTATGATATAAAACTAACAACACTTTAATACTGATGAAAGTGAGTAAACTCTTGTTTACGTTATAGGAACAGAAAGGAAAGAAAACAAATATAGTTGCTTATTTATAGGTGTACTGTGTTAGTTAATCTTGTTTTCCAACTTAATTGGCTTGAGAGACTAATAAAGCACACTTCAGCATAGAACTTTGTCTGGTCCCTGGGCCTCTTCCTCTTCGGCACACTTTGCCTGTGCTCGGTTTCACAATTACCAGGAAATAAGCAGTTTCGTCCATCATGATGTGTTTTTGTCTCTCCTCAGATCTACAGCAGTAGAACTAGCTGACCCTGGTCTGAAATTATGAGCCATTTCCTTCTTCCAGTTGTGGAATTTGGGCACTTTGTCCTAGAAATGGGAAAGCTGATCAGCAGGTGTGCATATACACACATGCATGTGTGTATGCAGTTGTCTGTGTGCATAAACACACAAACAAGAAATACTCATGACAATCATAAGGGTTTTTTTGGAATTGTTTCCATGGTTGTAGACAATATTTATAAATACCTTCTGGTACCATCTTTTATTGCCTTTGCCTTCATCAGGCACTTTAGCTGGTCATGATTCTTTACCAAATGCTCATTGTTGAAGGGTCTAAGCCACATTGGATTGCTGTCACTTTCCATCAGTCTTTAGCATAGGAGATAGTAATGTTAAGAGATACACTAAATGGTCCCCTGCATTTCAGATGGACTCTCTGTTTCCTTCATTGTAGTATAGTCCAGTTTTCCCAGATAGGTAAGTTTGGTCAAATCAGCCAATACCATGACTCATTTCTTTTCTTATTGACTCAGAAACATAGAAAGCCTAAAGAGTCCATGCAGCAGTCATAAACTTTGAACATTCAGTGGAATCATATTTATATTTCATGATAAAAGTATTCCTTCCCCTAGAACTAAAACCTTCAGGCTAGAGCATGTTTGGGGTACAAAAAGAAAAAGTTTTACTACCACCATCCATGATGGGCAGGTTGCATGATAATTTGGTGTTCTATGGTCAAGCATTCAGTCTCTCCAAATGACCGGTATCTTGTCAAGGAGAGTAGTTAACTACAGAGGCAGCAAGAACTTGCTCCAAAATTTGAAAGGTCTGTGCTACAATTCTCCTTTAGGGGTCTTTCAAAGGCTTTAAACAGCCTATGTACTGCCACTTATACTTCAAGTTCTACTGGATTGCCTGGATCAGATGACCCAAGTCGCAGAGCAGCTCTCAGAAGGCTGGACCTATGGCAGAACTCCCCCTCTTTTGTGTGTGTGGCTCTGTACACCACTAAAAACTAGTCACTTTTGTGTCACTTTCTAAGTGGATCAAAGTACCATACACAAATGAGTGGTATATTGCCTTCAGAGTCCAAAAAGGCCCTACCTTAGTTACTGTTCTCCTGTTGCTAAGACAAAATATCCAACATCCAAAGTTAAAAGAGGAAGAGTTTATTTAGCTCAGTTTGTATAGGTTTTGGTTCATAGTTGGCTGGCTGCAAGGCAGGATGGCATGGTAGAGGGGCATTGCAGAGGAGAAAATTTCATGGAGGACAGAAGGCAGGAAGGCAGCAAAGGCATGAAGCAACAAGGGAGCAAGCAGTAAGCAGCAAGCAACAACCCTTTCTGTCCATTGTATCCTGTCAAGGCTACCTTATGGCAGGTAGCATTCACACTTTGGGGGTGGGGGAATGGTCTCAGCCTTAATCCTAGCATCCTACTATTAATCAGTCCTTGATCCCAGCACACTCCTTAGATCCAGCCACTCCAAAAGCCCCACCTATGAGCACATGAGACGTGGGGGGCATCTAGATACAAACCATAACAAGCCAGGTAGATGTTGTGCTTAATTTTTGGTTGTAGTAGATGTCAGATGCAACAAATTACCTTAGAAGGATGGGGCTGGGGATGTGGCTCAGTGGTAGAGCTTTGCCTTGCATGCACAAGGCCCTGAGTTCAACTCCCAGCACAACATACATAAAAAAATAAATAAATTAACTAATTAATTTTAAAAAACCTCTAGAGAATCAACATAAATAATGCCTTTAAAAAAAAGCCTTAGAAAGAATATCTCAACATGTCCCACACTATTGGATGACTAAAGATATTACTGAGTTAGAATGTCTCTGAACTTTATTTTACAATTATTGACTTGGTTTTACTTTTAGTAAAGAGTAAAAATTTTAATTTGATTTTTCCATATAAATACTATAATGGAAATAACTACTAATACCCAAAAGTTTATGGAAATAACCATGAACATAGCAATTATTAAGTGATAAACTATACCTTGACAGTGATATGTTTTCTAAAATAGAACATTAGAAAAATATTTCTGTACAAATATTGCAGAGTTCATGTGCTTTTAATTCCCTTTAAAAATTATTGTAACCTTAATCATAATTACATAATTTGGTATCTTCAGTATCTTAAGGAAGTACTTCAGTACTTAGTCAATCGTTTTTTTTTCTATGTTTATTTGTACATGTTTGAGGAATATAATGATTATATTCCTCATGGGAAGTTGGTACATGTACATAACACAGTTCACTTCCTTTTCATTGTCCTTTTAATGGTTAGCTTTTCTGTTATTGCTTCAATTTCATTTACTGTTATTGGGTTATTCATGGTTTTAAAATTTTGTTGGTTCAATTTTGATAATCCAGATATTTTGGAATTCATCCATTTCTTCTGAATGCTCTAATTTAGTGGAGTACAATTTTTTAGGAATGTCTGTTGTGATCGCACCTTCATTTCTAAGTAGATTGATATATGTCATTTCTTTCCTTTTTTGGTAGGAATGGTGTCTTGGTTACTTTTTTCTCATTGCTGAGACAAAATACCCAACGCCCAAAATGAAGGAAGGGAAGGTTTATTTAGCTTACAGTTTGTGGAGGTTTCAGTCTATACTTGGCTGGCTCAGAGGCAGAGTGGCACATGGCAGAGGGCAAATGTTCATGGCAGCAGAACACAGCAAAACAACCAGCAAAACGGGGGAATGGCAGGCAAGTAGCCTCTTTCTCTCCCTTACCTTGTAAACAGCCTACCCCCACCCAGGGGACATGTAGCTCTCACAGTGTCCATGCCCTCCTCTTCCACAGGCTCAGGATGTATACAAAGTAAGCACCCTGGCTTCCTGCTGAGTCACTCAGCCAAACCTCTAGACTCCCCAAGTTGACACAATGTATAAACCACAACAAATAGCTAAGGGCTTGTATATTTGCTTCATTCTTTCAAAGAATGAGCTTTTTCATTTATTAATTCTTCGCATTTTTTTGTTTTTATTCCATTGATTTTTTGCTCTGATCTTTATAATTCCAGCTCTTGTACTAGCCATGGGTTTAGATTGTTGCTGTTTTTATAGGACACTGAGGTGCATAATTAGGTTATTTATTTGGACTTACTCGATTTTTCCAACATGGCCACTCACAACTATAACTTCTGTCTTAAAACTACTTTCTCTGTGTCCCATAAATTATCATATGTTGTATTGGCATTATGGTTTGATTCTACTAGACAGACACTCTGACCAGCTGAGCCATGGGGCCAATCAAAGGTTTGATTCTTGAAACTGTCAAACTTCTTCCTTGATTTCTTCTGTAATGCAGTGAATAGTCAGGGATGTATTGTTTAATCTTTATGTGTTTGCAAAATTTTTGTGGTTTTTCCTTTGATTTCTAGTTTCATTGTACTATAATATGGTAATACAAATGAGAAATTTTTGATTGCACTAAATTTATTTAAGTGTGCTTTATAGCTAGTATGGGATCTATTTTGGAGAAAGTTCCATGTGTTGGTGAGAATGGTGTGTTTCCTGTTAGGTGGAATTCTCTGTAGATATCTATTAAATCTGTTTGTTTGAAGGTTTGGTTAAATTCTGTTGATTTTTTTGTCTAGTTGTCTACTGTGATTGTGGGGTATTGATGTCTCCCAGTATAAGTGTATTGATGTTTATGTGATCATTTATGTCCAGTAGTATTTGTTTTATGAATTCTAATGTCAGTGAATACTAATGAATGCTGGTGTTCAGTGTATGTTACATTTGTTATCTTTGTCTGATGAATTCTTCCCTTAACCAACATATAGTGACCTTCTTTACCTCTTCTAGTCATTTTTGGCTTAAAGGTCACATTGCCTGAAAATAGGATAGCTACTTCTGTTTTATATTTGGGTTCTTGTTACATGGACTATTGTTTTCCATCTCTTGATTTTTAGTCTATGCATTTCCTTTTTAGTTAAATGTGTTTTGTTCATATAGTATACCAATAGATGTTGTTTCTTGGTCCATTCTGCCAATATGATTCTCCTCCATTGGGGAATTGGAACCATTTACATTGAGAGCTATTACTGAAAAGTAATGACTTGTTCCTATCATTACATTATTATCCTGGTCCTAATTTTTCCCCCATTTTTGAGCTGCCTAGTGTATTAATTCTATTAGACATTTTGCTATTACTGATTTCATTGTCTCTCCCTAAGATGTCCTTGAGGGTTTTTCATAGTGATGATTTGGTGGTCATCAATTTCTAAGGTAGTCTTTGTTATGGAAAGACTTTATTTATCCATTAGTTTTGTAGGCTGTGTCACTCTGGATTGAATGTTATTTTGTTTTAGTATTTCAAACAATTCAAGCTCTTCTGGCACTCAAGGTTTGTGTTGAAAAATCTGCTGTAACTCTAATTGGTTTATCTTTGTAAGTTATTCATTGCTTTTTTTCTAAAAGTTTGTAAAATTTAGTCCTTTTGTTGGATTTCACAGATTTTGACTATGATGCTCATGGAAGTGTTCTTTTCTGATTGTGGCTATTGGGGTTCTATATGTCTTACTTACATGTATGTTTATTTCTTTCCCTATATTTGGAAAGTTTTCTGCTATTATTTCTGTAAACTGGTTTTTATGACATTTGTGTGGTCTTCTGATTTTTCACTAACTCCAATTAATTTTTACTCTTCCTTATGTTATCTAGTAATGTTGAATCAATTTTTCATACTTTGCTGGAGTTTTTGAGGTACCTCACTTGGTAGCTGATGTCTCCAACAGCAGTTCTATATTCCACTTGTGACCCTCTGTCCTCACATCAGTAGCTTTTTCAGACCATACTTTCAACAGAATTTTCAGTCTCCTGAGTTTTTGTTTAGTATCTTTTCACAGACTCTTCTTTGCTAAACTGCTATTGCATGTTTTCTACAGCTCGGATAGCTTTTATTATTGTCTTCTGTAGACTTACTGATTGTTTCATTTGTTAAGTCCTTTAGCTATTTAGTTTTATTTTTTATGAGCCTGCCAATCACTTTGACCATTTTTATGTCTTTTATGCTTTCAAATAGTTGGATTGTTTGGCTTTTGATTTTCTCCCCCTCAGTGTCCCATAGATCAGCTCTGGGGGATTTGGGGGTCACTTCACTGCTTTGCCTTCTTGTTTCTCCTGTTTTTGGTTTGTTTTTTGTGTGTATGTTTCTGCTGAAGTTTATGTGTTCACTTATAACAGAAGATTTCATTGTTAGTATGGAGGACTCTCCAGTGACCTCTTCATGCACTCTGGGCATGGCTTAACTATAGGCTTTTGCCCATATCTCAGGATCCAACTACCTCCATTTATCTGGGAGGGGACATTACCGTATATTTGGCATAGCACTTAGTTCTCCAGGAATGGACTGAAGTATTATTAATGATATAGAGGCAATCCAGATATAAGAATATAGGAAAAAAAAACACAATAGCTCAACTGTGTCACCTTGGCAATAATAATAACATTGGCAAGAGTTATATCACATCAAAAACAAAGTTGATACTGAAATACCCTATGGACCAGTATTCTACTACCCTTAACCATAGAAAAGAAACTATAATTATAGTATAACTAGTAAAACAAACCAAATATTGATATACATTAAATATGTACTAAATCCAACAATTATACCCCTACTAACAGTAGAATAGTATTCAATAGTAATAGCAGAGTTATTAGCTAAATTTTCACAAAGCTTACTGGTTATACTGTTATGAGTAATAGGCATGAGGAACTGGAGAATAAACAAGTAAATCTGAAAACTTAAACATTGAAATATTGGAAGGAGAGAAAACTGAGATAAATGTATATTCCATTGAGTAAAAGGAGGGCCAGGGATATAGCTCAGTGGCTTAGGCACCTGCCTGGTAAGCACAAGGTCCTGAGTTCAATTCCTAGTACAAAAAAAAAAAAAAAAAAGAAAGAAAGAAAGAAAAAAAAGAGTGAAAGGAAGTTAATAGTATTAGATAAATGTAACAGAAAAGATCAACAAAGAAGAAGAAATAAAATACAGAGAATAGAATAAAGGAGGAAAAGCAACACAAGGAAACAGAGAGTTAAGAGGAGGAAAGAAATGAAAATGAAAAGAGAACTCTCAACCCTAAAAAATCCACTGCTAAAAAAAGAAAAAAAATGAGTCCAAAAAAAATTACTGTGTATTTTTAAATGAGTAGCATCTTTTTAGGATCTGTAGTCTTGTAATGCAGCAAGTCACACTTTTTTCCTCTTAGCTTTGCAGCAAATTGGTTTGTGATGTGCCCTGCCCCACTCCAGAGACCTCTCTGTTTATACATCCCAGATTGTGACAATTGCCCAAGCTGAAGTGTGTCCTTAACTCCCTGGTAAATGGAGAAAGCATCTGACCACTGGTATATGCTCAATTTAGGCATGGAGCCAGGTTCAAGTAGACTGCTGGACTTGATACCAGCACCTTCAGATCGAACCACTTCTGAAAGCTGCACTTGCCAGGCCCAGTATTTCACTGGGGAGGCTGGGGTCTGTGTCCTTTCAGACCTGAGCTTAAACTTCTCAGGGGGTCTATGTCTAGCCTGCACCCTCCCTTCACTGTCTCCTGTGTTTGACTCACTCAGTCACTGTGGAAGTGTAACTAGAAACTCTGAAGTGAAATTGTTGCATAGTTGCTCTGTAGCTCAGCATTCAACTATCTCTTCCCCAAATAGAGAATTCATCAGAATCACTCTGATGAAATGGTGGGCACTGCACTGGGTTTTTTCCTCCAAATTTACTACCTATCTGGGCATTCATTAGTCTACTTAATTTGACATATAAAATTAACTATCACAAATACATTGGCTTTGGGGCTTTTAGATACTAAGATTTATGGGCAATGTAATTACCCCAATTTTCTGTAGTATTTATCTTGGAAAATATCAAAGTGCATTGTAGTCATACTAAATCATCTTCACATTGATACTATGAGCTGGACTAAAGAAAATGTTCTTTTGTCATTATCCGTAAGTTATTTATCTCTCAGATCCCAAGTTTCTCCTAGATTCTGTCTTACAACTATCTATGTGTGTGTGAAAAATTAATTCCTGAATACATTTATAAAAAATCTTAAAGCAAGTAATTCCATCTAGCGCATAGAGCACTTTCTTCTTTAGTCTCAGTAAAATCTAAAGTCCCTTTAAGACAGTTGCTTAAAACTTAGATTAACTCAAAACAGCTTCTTCAATTTTGTGTAACTAATATCTTAATGTGAATACTAATATTAATATTATTTATACTAGCTTTGATAGCTGAAACAATCATAAATTTTATATGGGGAAAAATATAACTCCCGACCTTCTAGATGTCAGCTACACCCGTGAATTCTAAGGGACAACAGAGGTTGAAAATAGGAAAACTTACTGAGAAAGAGGGCTCTTGAGAGACAGGAGGGGACCCAAAAGTGTTTTGCCACAGACCCCACTTCTCAGAGGAAGTTTCATAGAACAAATCATAAGACAGGTACCAAGTCATGAGGTTGGTATGGTGTGGGTCAAACCTATGATCAACCAATAAGGTAATAAGTATAGCTGCTTAGATAACACCGATGCAGTGGGGAAGCAGGTCACAGAGGAAGTGTACATGGAAAGAACAAAGACCTTTTAAGGAAGGGATGGACCAGGAGCACTCACCTGGGTAGCTGATGTCTAGCTAGACTTTATTGGACTAGGTGATACCAATTATAGTGTAATCTTCAACTTATTGCTTATCCTTGGGGAGGCATGTAGGCCTGGCCATTCTGTCTTTATCTTGAGGCCTGACCTTTGACAGGTGCATCTGCAGTCACAGTAGTAAGGTGTTCTCATCTTCGGCACTGACTCTCTCGAGGGCCTATCTCTGTGACTGCCTATAATATTTCTAACTTAGCTGTCTATAATAAATTCACTACATTTCAGATAAAAGCATATCTCACACCATCTATTCCAATAAAAGACCAAACTAAAATTTTCAGCTTTAGGAGGTTCCCTCGGAGGCCCTTTTTTCTGAATCTCCCTATGCCTGTGGGCACTGCTGTGGGAATCAGCCCCTGTGAGTTTCTTGGTAACCACAACCCCTTAGGAGGCTCAGCCGGCCTACTCCCATCTCAGTGGTGTTCCCTGGGTTGAAATTCCTGCCACCGCCCCCTTAGTTTACAAGGTGCATTCCTTCAGTGACAACTGAGGTGAAGTAGGTGTTGGGAAGAAAGTTTTCTCTTAGTATGCTTTCTTTTTTCGGTCTTTTCAGTCTTTTTTCCTTTATCATTTTGCACTTGTATACTCTATAAAAATCTATTAGATTTTTGACATCTCTCAGGTGAAGTAGGGCTACAATCTTGAAAGACATACTGCTGAATGCCTTGATTTTCAATGCTGAAATCCCCTCAAATCAAAATTCCTAAAGTCTAAAGTCCTAAATGAGCAAAAGATCAAAAATATAGCTTTGGGGGAAATACCAAATATATTTAAAAGACATTTATTCATATTTCTGAAGGAGAATTTATTTGAAAAACAAAAAGCATGATGACATAGTGCTTTATAGCTAACTTTGCACAATGAAATAGGCAACAACACACCAATTTTTAAACAAATAAAATCTAAGGGATACTAATGATAGTTGTATATGTATAACAGTTAAGAGCAGACAAGCTGTTTTATAAAGAATAGGTCAGAAAGTGAAATGTATCACTATGGCTGGTAATGTGCACCTAGCTTCATAGTTTGTAACACCCTGGTAAACAACCTAAGTCTTTTGGTGAGATTAATCAAAACTCTGTGGGGTCTTACTGCATATGCAAGTTGCCTGGAGAGCCAAGATCTTGAGACATTTTCTTTTTCACAAATGCAGATGTACGAAAAGGACATCTCTTTGTTTACTGAGGAAGTTTCAGTGGTTTTACATATATATACAAAGCTTACACACAAAGTCAGTGTTGCAGTAGTGCTCTTTTGTGTAGTCAAATTTGCAAAGAAATGCATAAAAGGAATTAAAACTATGTAAATTATATGTTCAGTATTGGAAATGATGTGACTATGCAATACATAATGTAGAGAGTTGTTAAAACTGTTAATGATTTAAAGTGGAAGACACAACTTTTAAAGAAGAAAAAAATAAAAAGAAGAAAATTTGATGGAAAAAATGCATTACACTAATAGATTATGGACAATAAACAGAACTGGTCCATAAAAGCTTGCCAACTTTCAGTATTTTGAAACTTTGAGGTTTTCCCAATCATCACCCATGATCTTGATTTTATACATCTCCTGGAACTTAGCATGCTTAGAGGAGGGTATAGTCTCTTGAGCTAATGTTTGAAGCCATAACATCATGTGATTTTACCTATAGTGAAAGATTAAGAAAGCAAAGGATGCAGAAAAAAAAATCATCTTTCGTTTTTCAAGCAGTGCCCAGCAGCCTGTCTCCATGCCTGCTAATGCCCAACTTTCTGCCTAATAGTGCTGCTCTTTTTAACATTTTCTTACACTAGAATTCCCATTCCCTATTAAACGTTCCCATCTTCTGTGCCATGGTTCTTTGTTGGTTTGAGTTTGTGGAAATCTATTCCACATGCACACATGCACACATCACCACTTGGGCAAAAATGATACTGGTGATCAAGGAGCAACACTGGTGTATCTTATCTACTTGCATAACTGTTTTTGGAGCACTCAGCAACTTTGCAGGCTTCTTCAAGCAAATGTAGCTTTCATTTAATTTAAAAGCTCCTGAAATTTCATCATCTAGAAGGAATGTTTTTACATTGAAGTTTTTATCATTGCCATGTTACACGGACAATCCACTTATTGGACATTTGCACCAAATGCAGAGGGCTGAATGAAAGAAAATCTTTGTGGGTGATACCTTGAAAGTCACTTTGAAAAGCTTTAATCACGTTGAATTCCAATCTGTCATTACAGTTGAGGGATTCAGTTGAAATGAATTTTTTTCTGCAAAGTCCACCAAATCTTCAAATAACTGTTCATAGTGTGGTTTGCTTTTTCCAGTCATAATACACAATGAGCAGATCAGTTGTACATTTTAGGGATACAATATAGGCATGAATCATATGGATTTGGTAAATACAGTGAGGACAGTTTTGAAAGTTCCAAAATGAAGCAAGTGCTGGTTTCTTTTTTTATGTTAAACTATGTGGTAAATACAAGAAGTCTGCAGTCAAATCCTGCACAAGGAATCAGTCACCATTTGCTGTGTTCTGCAGCTCTGGAGGAGCCTGGCCAGCAAGTATTCTTGGTTCAGAGGTTGCTGAATTCCTTGGACTTTTAAATTCTCTGATGAAAGACAATTTTTTAAGAAAAGAATTGTGTGCTGTGCATGAAGGAATGGGAGTTTTATGTGATGGAATAATATGGCACTTACCCTGTATACAACCAAATATATACTACTTCCCTCTCCATAATTTGGCTTTCTACCTCTTATGTATCTTAACCCCCAGGGGAATTGCAGTTTTTGAGATTCTGGCATTCAAAATTGTAGTATTTGGGATTTTAATGTCTGGGATTGTGGCTTTTAGATTTTAATCTTTAGAAATTATAGATGTTAGGGATTTTGAGCTTTTGGAATTTCACCATTTGGGACTGAGGTTTGGGATTTTGACCATCACTGCTCCCAGGGAGTCACCTTGAGGCACTAGGTAGCAACGTGGCTTGACTGAGAAAAATGTCTGTCCTGTTTGTCAGACACTGCTGTACATTTCTTCGCCTAACGTTGTTTTAGAATTCATTTCTATTCATTGCTAATCCCCAAACATACTTTGACTAATATTAGGGATAATGCAAATTTGGCCAGAACCGTATTTTTCAGATTATGTTAGCTAAGGTAGCTTGTGAAAATTTTACAGGATATTGAAACTATCTGCATAATTACCTACCAAAATAATGCATAAATTTAGATTAGATCTTGGTTAATACAACAATCATGTAAAATTTAGGTCTGAGGATATAATTCAGAGGTAGAGCAGTACTTACCTCACATGGACCACTGAAAATAAACAAAACCTTATTCCTGGGACAACTGGGGAAGTTTGAATATAAATATGAATAATACTAGATGGTAACAATTTATAGCATTGCTAATTTTGTTGGTGTAATTATGTACTGGGATTTTGTAAGAGATGCCTTTATTAGAAAAGCAAGCTAAGTATTTGGGTGGTGAGGTATCCATGATACCTTTTCCCAAATGGTACAACAAGAAAGCGTGCATAGCAATAAACTAAGTGAAATTTTTATTTATTTGTTCATTGTTCTATTATTTATATTTTTCTGTATCTTTGAATTTTTAAAGAATTTTAAAGGAAAAGTTGGAGAAAATAAAGTGTACAGCATTTTCTATCCTCAAGGCATAAACCAAGGAATCATAAACCACATTAAAGTAAAAGCAAAGGCAATTTTTATTTAGGCAATGAAAAGATATGCAAACCTGGAAACAGGCTCATTTACAAACCCAGCAAGCAATCCATCAAATAAGGACTGATCTTTGTTCCAAGTCTTTTGTGGTGTTGGGGACTGCACTCATTACATTCTCATTCCTTTTAATTTTTTTTTTTGTGTGTGTGTTTGTTGTTTATTTTGAGACAAGGTCTTATTAACTTGCTCAGGCAGGCCTTGAACCTGTGATCCTCCTAATTTAGGCTTCCAGAGTGAGGACTGAGTTTTTAAAATGAAAAGGAATGGGGAACATGAGGTGAGGTGAAATAAATTGTTCTGAATAATGCTGATTGGCCCTGCCAGTTACAGATTGGTGCTGGGGGTCTGGTGTTACACTGAGCTACACATGATTGCTTTGCACAGTCTTTTGGAAAAGCCAGTAAGTCAGCAGAAACTTGGCACTGGAGAGTTGCGGCCATTTGTAGTCTTGTAAGCACACTCTTCCCGGACAGCATTCTTCATCTGGAAGACAGGTGAGGGACTCATAGTGGGCAGGCTGTAGATGTCAGACAGAATCCCTGACGCACAAAGAGAGGTTCTAATTTCTCTGTTTTGAACCACAGGCATTTTAATTCTCAATTCTACAAAGACAGTCTAAGTTTTGATTTCATCACTTAACATAATCTCTTGCCCTGTTTAAGTGATGAAGTTAAAATTTTTATTAGATTTTACAGGGACTGAAGAATATTTAGGAGATCCACCAAAGGGGGAGGTAACATTTCAGCCCTTAAGTTGACATTAGACAGATTAACGGGAGAAAATCACAAACTTCAGTAGTTTTTAAGTGCACATGGAAGCCTTCATAGAGAAATACAGACGCTAGGAAGAGTGAAACACTTGGATACTAGTTTGGACAAAGAGGAGCCAACTGTGAAAATATGGCCTGGCAGAGGCCTTGGGCTAGGGCACCTCACGGTGGAAAAGTGACGAGGAAGATGCAGGGTAATCGAATAAAGCCTGTTTGTACAGATGCCTCTCGGCCTCCATTCCCATTTCCCGCAGTGATACCTTCCTCCTGGCAGGGGTCTGGAGGGTATCTTTCTCACAGGACTTTCCTCTGGTTTGGGGAAGAGAAGCATGGGGTACCCTCATGCATCTGTTGCTTTTCAAGTGCTTTGACAGTATGACAGGGGAGAGAGTTTTAGAATGGCAACCCTCCTTCACTACCACTGACTCTCTACAGATATATTTCTAAACTAAACTAATAATTGTCAGCGGGTATTTGGCAAAGATATGATGGCTTGTGGCTCCAGGATATAAAGATACTCAACTCAGTGCAATAAAACATTTATCTGTGATGTAATAGCACATATTTTAAAATTAATCTTATTGGCACACTTTTGATATCTAGTGATCATATTCAGCACAGGCAGTTTGTACCTGCGCACAGGACATTTTGATTCTTTCTCCCCAACTCTACTGCCCCTCCTTCAACCCTTCTTTCCCTCCTTATTTATGAGAACTTTGTTTCCATTTAGTCCCTTCTGCTCTTTTTATCCTTTTCTCTTTCTTCCCTCCCTGCTTTCTCTTATCCCCCCCATTTGAACAAGTTATTCCTACTTTCATTTTGGTCCTTATTTACCTTTTAAGTTTCTTACACAAAAGAAACAGTGCAATATTTAAAAACATGTGTCCAATTCGTTTCACTTAAAAGTATGGTCTCAAGGTGCACCCATTTACCTAAAAATGTCTTAAGTTTATCCCTTTTTATGGTGGAGTAGAACTCCATTGTATATAAAACCCACATTTTCCTTGTCTTTAACAGCATATCTATTTTGATGTGTCTCACTTCTCCCTATCACACAGGCTGAGTTGAAATTCATCGAACATATTGCTGGGGATGTAGCTCAGGGGTAGAGTGCTTGTCTAGTATGCACAAGTACTTGAGTTTGATCTCCAGCACAGCCAACAAACCAAACAAAAGCTAACTTTATTAAATGTAGCAGTTCAATTATTATTTAATATATGATAATTTATATATTTGTACTGAGTATGACAAGGCCGCGAATAGTTTATTGCACATGAAGGTGGACCACTAGGGATCCTACAGAAGCAGGGATTTCTACAGGAGTCCCAGGAACACGGAATATGGTGCAAGACGCAGAAATGTGTGTATTGGTGGAGCTTGTGGGTCTCTCTCAATATAGGAGGGCTCAAGGTCCTTGTAAAGGGAAATGTCAGTAAACACAGCTAAGGTTAGGCAAACTAAAAGGGCCTGGTGCACGGGGAGTGAGCAGGAACAAAGAAGAGAGGGGAACAGAGGGAGATAAACTTGTAGGGTTGGGAAACATGGAAAGCTTACTCTGTTACCCACTCATTTTATGTTAAAAGCCATTAGAGCTTTACCTGAGGTGCTCCAGACAACCTCATACCTGAAAAGAAGCTTGGGTTGTGAGGGTGAAAAGGGAGGGGTAGCATTCAGCATTGGCCCTGCAAGGTGTGGGGGACTGAGTGGGGTGAGAGGAATTGTAGAAAATCTGGAAGTAGGATAATCCCCTGGACTTAAGGAATTTATTTTCTAGTCAATCTCCCACTCAAACTTACAAAAGTAAAATTTTGTAGTTAGGTCTTAATTGCCAACTCATGTGCTTAAGTTGTCAGACAATGAATCAGTGAATTGGAAGGGATGACAGCCAACCAGAGATAAACATGCCCAGTGTTACTGGCTGAAAATAGGGGAACAGAGTTGTCAGATACAACTTTTGCTGATGCTAGTTAACCCAAAGCTGCCACTTTGTAGAATTTTAGTTTACGGATGCAGCTTGGAACCCCAGGATAAAGGTCATAGTCCACATGTGGGGTTGGGGGAGTTTGTAGACAATTAGTGTGCAAAAGGGCTTATTCTCAGAAAAGACTGATTTTGAGTAAGACTGAGGAGACATCACAGTTGCAGCTGAAGTTGGGAAAACAAGTGCTTCTAGGCCCACTTGTAGAAGCACCCTCAAAGGGAAGGAGAGAAGTGGCTGGGGAGAGAAGTAGAGAATATTTACTTGGTTGGTTTTACGTTCACATGATTTTGGTCCACAGGGTCCAGAACCACTGCCAACACTTTTGTGTCCTGGGTGTGCTCATACCAAGTCACCTATGCAAAGCCATGTGTGGATCTGATCATGAGGTGGCTCAGTTCAGCCATGCATTTGTAAGGAAGACTACCTTTTCATGGCTGGTGAGCCGTGTGTATTTCTTCCAAGCTGTGTTACTAATTTTTTAAAACTAAACATGAGTAGAGGTCTTTGATTTCCTACACACTTTCCCACGAAGTGCGAGGCTCCAGAGAGGGAGGAAGAAAGCAGCAGGTTTCAGTTCAAAGGGATAAAAACAGCAATAGCATGAGGCAGGCTCTGGGTGCAAGTGACTTTGGGTAAACGCAAGTATGAATTTGTACAAATTACAAAAGGCTTCTTTCCCTTACTTATCAGTTTCCAGATGCCTTGTTTTGGATTTCTCTGGGTCTTCCTGGTAACTATTTGACAGACTGCTCCAGTAAAATGAAACTTACAGCTTAAGTATAGATAATGAAGAGAATGGAATATAATTGTAAAAATCAAAAGAACTTTTTCAAAATTATTATTAAAATAAATTTGATAAGCATAAAGTTTATTTCATGTTACTTTATTGGTATATGTGTTTTTATATGGTAGTATTATGTAGACATGTTTTCTACTTGAATTTTTATGTCAAAAACATTTGGTTTGAGTATTACAGTATTTTTCTTTTTTTTTTTGCAGGAAAGTCTAAAAGATGTCAAATACAATGACAGAGGCGTATGTAACTTGTCACTTCAGTTGGCAGACCAAATATTGTTAGCAATCAAAGAATTTGGGTACCAGCGTTATAAATTTGTTATAAAAGTATTATTTATTCAAAAGACTGGTCAAGCAATAAATGTGAGTACTTCACTGGTCCGGCACCTTCTCCCTTCTCATCTGATATTTATTGTGAAGACTCCAAAGCACTGCATTCCTGAGGTGCTTCTGGAATGCAAGATCATTTTGTTATACATATATATATATATATATATATATATATATACTTATTGTAAATTATGTGAAAACTATTGACCAAGAAGTAACATTTTGCTGTTAATTATTGAACTGCACAATTATCCTGTTTCTTTATCATACCAATTATGACCAGTTAATATTTTGAAATTAATCAATCAGATTTTCGGGGGGCAGTAATATATGTTTTGAGGGAAATACAAAGAATTATAGGGTATTTGCCAGGCATCTCAAGAGGCTTTTGTTGTAGCCAGGGAATGAAGCGGCGAATTTCAGAATTTAAGGAAAGAGAGTGATGCAGACATGTTAACCCTGAAGCTTTACCGCCCAGTACGCATAACGGCAGGGGCGCGTACTCACTGGGGCCTTGGTGTGCTTTTTTCATCTATGAAGTGCTAATGATGAAACCTATTTCCTAGAAGTATAGTGACCTTTATGCGAGATTATGTGTATTAAAATTTTTAATATAGATGCCAGCATAGAGCCCTTTATAAGGTCACTCTCGTTATTTTTAAGGAAAAAGATGATGCTTCAGGCCATGTAAATACCTGGGAAGCTGGCCAGGAACATGTGGGAGTTGCAAACAATATTGCTGGAAAATGTGTCTGTAGCAATCATGGAGGAGGGTACCAAATACTGACCTGGACAGGTGGAGGGCACTGTGGAATCTTGAGTCAGCCCAGAGCCAGTCCTGGCTCCCAGGGCAAGTCCTCTCACATGTGACAAACACACGTAAGTCACAGGAAAATTCTGGCTGGTGACAGGTCCTCCAGAGGAGGGTGATAAGGCAGGGTGGCTAGGAGGCACCTGGATGGCCTGGAGAAGGGAAAGCTGATGTTTAGATGATGAGAGGAAACCAGCAGTGCCAAGAATAAGGAGACGGCTCCAAGCAGAGCCCCCTTCCAGTGCAAACCTCCCAGGTGGAGACAAATTTGGTGCACGTAGTACGTGTCACTGTGCAGAGCGGTGTAATGTGCAGTCGGGGAATGTGCTAGTCAGTACCAGTGAAGAACATCATTCCAACTGTGGAAGCTTAAAATAACAGTCACATCTCTGCTTATTGTTTTGTGGGGCAGCTCAGCTGTCACCAGTTGACTCAAAAGGGCTTCGTGGTATATGCAGGGCTCTCACAGGTCCAGTGGCTGGTGCTGGCAGGGTGCCGAGGCTCCCCCCTATGTGAGCCACCAGTGGGTAGAGCGGCCTTCCCGCCACGGGAGTCTCAGCACAGCATTCCATGAGAGAGTAAGACCTCTAATTGTTCTACTTGGAAGTTGTACAATGTTACATTCTGTGTGTCACACCATGTCAAGAAGCCGACTCATACTCAAAGGGTGAGAAAACAAAGTCGACCCCTTAATAGGAGAAGCCACAAATGTGACCATTTATATCTATCATACAGAATGAGGCTGTGACGAGATCATGGGTGGCTTTGTAAGTAAAGCCAAGGCATAAGCATTAGACAAGACAGGCTGTTCCTATTATCACTGCCATTTCATCCAAACAAAGTCCTATGAGTTTTTGGCTTAGACTCTACAAGAGTGGAAAGAAGGATTCCTAACCATGGCCAATAACACAACAGAACAGTACTGTATGCAGAGCTACTAACCCTGAAGAGGCAGGGGTAGAAGAGATTTCTCTTCCTGCCTGGGGCACAATCTATAAGGTCGCTATGAGCCTCCAGCAGAGAAGTAAGGGGGTCAATCAGCATCATTCCTGAGTCTCTTAATGGAAGGGAAAACGGGACAAATCACTGGACAAATCTCAACTACAACTTTCTAAGAGAGTGACATAATTGTTTTGAAAAATCAAATTAGTATGTATTTTAAAATTCTTAATGTGTTCAATTGAAATTTGGTCTTGTGAAATTTCTCTCACAGGTTGCCAGCAGGTGGATCTGGGATGTTGCATGGGACAACTGGATAGAAGCGAAACACGAAACTGAATCTTACGTGGCGCTGGCCCTGGTGTTTGCCGTTTACTGTGAATAGTTTGATACATATACTCAAAAGTGTTTACGTCCCAGCTTTTAAAAAATAAACGAAATGTGTACATTTATAAACCTCATTATTCTGATTAGCTATATTCTTATCTCCAATTGAGGTTTCTTAGTTGTATTATTTTAACAACAAAGATGCAAAAGCTCCATTTTTACATTTATACTTACTACTTATATTTATGTTCTTGCTTTCTGGGTTATGACAAAATGTCTGAGAAAATCAATTTAAAGAAGGAAAGATTTATTTTGGCTTATGGTTATAGAGGTTTCAGTCTATGGATTTTTGGTGGCAGACCAGAGCTGCTTACCTCACAGAGCCAAGAGGAAGAAAGAAGGCGGAGAAGGAGTGTGGACAGAATGTAAGAAAAGGGGCGGAGTTCCTCCAAAGGCATACCTCTAATGACCTACTTCCTTCAACCAGAATCAAACCCCTAAAATTTTTACTATGTCCTCAAGTCACCCCTTTTCTAGTACTTATCATATCTCTAGTTGGGGGTCCATCCTGACCTCACATTTATTTCAATAGCCCCTTTCTTCTGTTTATTCATTTGCTAACATTTTGTTCAATGATATTATTTATCTACCTTATTGTAGCACTGTACAGTATATAAATTATACTGTGGTAAACAAAACAGGGTGGTCTTTGCCTGCATTGGGGTGCTGGTGTTAAGCACTCAACCTCTGTGAGTTATGCTAAATGCTTCAAAGGATAAACAGGAGAAAAATTGATGGGATGAGTTTTATTTGCCTCAGGTCTCTCATCCTTGTGCCTCACACAGGTAATGATAGTTATATCATCTGGGAAGCATAATTGATTTCTATGTCACTCTGCCTTAGTACTTCTTGAACGCCCTTTGAGTGAACATACTCTTTTCCTACAAGTTCTAGATTCTTGTAGGCATAATGTGACTCTGCCATGTCCTGAGGCTCAGTGGATGTCTAGATGTTCGTGCCTAGGTGTAGCCCCACAAGCCTCATCCAGTCATAGGTGCTTTTTTCAGAGGTGGGTGGATTGAGAGTGTGTGACACTGGGATTGATTCATGGTGCAATGCTAGGATCAAGGGCACTGGGATTAAGGGTGTGAGTGCTGCATGCCCTAAGGGTGGGTATCCTAGATAAGACATAAGGGACAGAAAGAGCCAGCAGGTGATCCTTTGCTTGTTTTGCTACCTTCTGCCCTCCATGAACTATTTGTCCTCTGTGATGCCTGTCTGCCATGCCACCTGGCCTTGGAACCAGCTTATTATGGACTGAAACCTCTACAAACTGCACGCTAAATAAACTTTTCCTCCCTTCACTTGTGGGTGTTGGGTATTTTTTCTCAGCAAGGAGAAAAGTAACGAACATAGTGAATTTCAGGAATTGTAAACATTGCAAACCTTGACAGTACTTCTCAACACCTACCCCACTTTTCCCTCATTTCCAGTCCAGGTTGCCAGATACCCCTCTTTGTATTCTCAGGATATCTTGTGCATATTTCTACTATTGTCTCCTCCATCACAAAGAAATCCTGCCAACCTCTTCTCTTAAAAGCTGTACTGAAGCTTGTAGCAAGAAGGCCTCCTCCACGCTATCATCTGCCTTGATCTACTTCACCTTGCAGCACTTCCTTGCCCCAAGCTGCTAGACCATGATGGTAAATATTTAAGATTGTAGGGTCTGAACTAGCTGTCACTATCTAGCAGTGGAGCAGTGAAGACTGATCACATCAAATGTCATGTAACTTTTTTTATCAGTCAGTGCAAGAAAGTCCTTTTCCCTGTTTCTCATGGTGAGTTACTAAAATCCTGGAACCCAGGGACTCAGGCATGGTTTAACCCCTACACACACACACACACACACACACACACACACACACACACACACAAAACTGACTAAGAAACATGAAAGTACAAATAGATACAAGTAATGCTAGAAGTAAAATTGATGTGACTAGCAAATTTTAAAATGATGGTAGCAAAACAAAGCTGATAGGATGAGACCTAGGTCTAAAGGAAAGGTACAGTACTGTAGAAACCTGAGAGAAAAAGTCCAGTAAATAGAATTTAAATCACTCTAGGAATGGAAAGCTGATTATGGCTGAGATACAGACTTTCCCCTACTTGGGACTTAAGATTATAATAAATAAATAAGTCTTAACCAGGTTGGCTAGCATTCCCTAAAGTGTTCAAGTTACTGGCAATGCTAAAAGAATTCTTTAAGTTCAAAGAGCTAAAACCTTTACTGCCAGCACATTCTGGTTCCTCATTTTTAGAAGCCAACATGCATGGATTATCTAGTGAAAACCTTAGTGCAGTCTGCGGTGCTGCTGTGAAACCTGCCTCCATATTTCACAGATTAGTTAAAATGGTTGTGACAAAAAGACAAAGATCTACAGAAAGTAATGATAAGCACCTTCACATTAAAGAAATTCTTGGAGATATTTCACAACAGTGAAATACAAGAATTGCTAGTAGCTAATTCAAGTTTCAGAGTATGAGAATTTATCAAGATAGAAGAGGTGAACTGCAGGTCAAGAAGGCAAGCATACTTCAGGTTACTATTGGAAGTTGTTTAAAAAAAGAATAAAGCATTGGCCTTCCACATTTTTCATGCTTTGTAGTGTACTAAGTAAATATTAGTTTTAAAATGGATAACATATATTTTAAAATTTAAAACTAGCTGTATGCTTTTAAAGTGTTTTGGCAAAAGTTCTTAAGTATCACAGAACTATTACATGTTTTCCTCTTTGATATCACTTTGTGTGTGATTTCAGTTCTTGTGGTCGCTTTTAACGCTGTGCACCTGTACAAAGCTAGGATGGTCTGTACTTGAGCTCCCAGTTCCCATCCCAGTCTTAGCCAGTGACCTCCTTCCCCAGCCCACCTCAGCGCACCCTCCAGCTTGCCATTTGGAACTCTAATATGGCCTCTGAGAGTTTGATTTCAAGCAGGTTATTCTCTTATTAGTGCTCTGAAGACAGCCAGTCTTCAGTCTTACTGAAATCTCTAGCTGAGTAGAGCCCGCTCCCAGGTGTGTCCTCGGTACTGCACGGCTCCCGGACCCTTCTTCTGCGGCGCTGCCCCATGCTTCCCTGGCTCTGCTTCCCGGTCATCCTGAGCTCAGTAGCTTTGTGCAGCCACGCCCTTCTGCTGTGATGGTCCTGCCTTAGGGCCAGCTGACCATGAAGTGAATTCCTGCAAAACAGGAGCTAAATTAAACCTCTCCTCTTCTGTGTCAGGTATTTTGTTCGGCAACAGGAAAGCTGACTGATGCATGCATTCATTTCTCTACCCATCTTACTCTCATCCGACACAGATGGCCAGGCCCTCTTTGAAACACTCCCAAGGTGCCTAATACTTGACACCGTCTCTCTCCTGCTCCATCTCACTTCTCCAAGTTAAGCACTTTTGCACCTCGCCACTGGGCCCTTCCTCTCATCTACAGCTACATGTTTTAAGTAGTCTCACTCTAGTTTGCTGTCTTTTCCCTTCACCACTGCAGCGGCAAATCCTCACTTACACTTAAGTAAACAGCAGGTCTGTCATAGAATATTTTTGGAACAGTGCAATGGACATTACTATTATTGTCCTACAAATGAGGCCAGAGAGGTTAAACACTTTACCTGTGATTACACAGCTAAGGAACAAAACTAGGATTCAAACCATACCTATCCCTTAGGTCACACAGTCTCCCTGTATATTTTATTCCTAACTCCTGAAATCTGCCTTCATTTGGTTAATTCCTAAGCCAAATTAGAATGGTGTCCCTGAATATGCCTGTTTTCCCAATTCCCAGCCTTTTTTGGATTTGAAACCTGATTTCCACTTCTAATCTAACATCTCCCTGCATCTGTTCTGTCTCTTATGACATCTTCCAAATTCTGCATCAGCCTTGCCATGTTAATTTTTCTGGTTGCAAGCAAATTTCCCCCGTCTAAGCTGCCTGTGAGTACAGTTGTATTACTGGTACTTTTCTAGCTCCAGGCTGCCCACTGCAAAGTACTTCCGGTGCTGCCTTACACAACGCACCCCTCCATCCCCATCTGCTGCACTGGGATGCATTTCACCTATAGGCAGAATACCCAAAAAAGAGTAGAATCAAGTAACTGATCTCTTTTTTAACATTACACTCTATCCAGAGACTCTGGCTGAGGCCCTGGTCAGTGGAGAGGATGTGGTGGACGTCTTTTCTTTTTGTCGGTCTTAGGAGGGAGGGCAAAGGCCTTGCTGCAGTCCTGCAAGCCGGGACAGAACAGCTCTCTTTCCCACCTCTTTGCTGGACTGCGGCCTTTTCTGAGGATCCCGGTAACCAGAGCTCTGGCAAGGGGCAGTCAGCACAGTGACAGCCCAGGTCCTGGTGATGTTCCCAGGTCACCATCCTCCATCTCAGCCTCACTGCGGAGACTCTCCCTGGTCACCTGCCATGGCGTATTCACAGCAGTTCCACCACACGAGGGAGGGAGGTCACTGACGCACCGCCTCTGTCTCCTACTGGCCTCCAGCCTCTGCGGTCCGCGCTGTACATCTGGGTCTGCACGACACGGGCCGAGGGACCTGCGCTCAGGCCAGGAGGGAACAAAGGCGCGGTGCGGAGCTGCGCGGAGCCTTTGAGAGGGGACCCTGGATGCGGAGGGGGGACCCAGGATAGGGAGGGGGAGAGGAGCGGAGGGAGGGGGCAGGGGGGCGGGGCGCGGATCCCCGATGCGGAGGAGAGCAGCGGGGCCGACCAGGGCCCCCAGTGCGGTGGGAGGGCATAGGGATCCCCATCAACAGGGAGGAGGGAGCGGGCACCCCGAAGAGGACTGGGGAGGAGGCGGACCCTGGAGGGAGCGGGGCTGCGCGGGGCGGAGCGCGGGCTGACGTGAGGGGCCGGGCCGGGCCGGGCGGGCTGGGGGCGGCGGGGAAGGGGCGGCGGCGAGCGCGCCGAGCGGGGACGAGCCGGGGCGGGGCGGCGCCGAGGCGGTCGGCGGCGGCGTGCGGTGCGGCGGGCGGCGGCGCGCGCGGGTCCCAGGCGCAGGCGGCGAGCGCGCGGCGGCGGCCGGGCCCGGATGGCGGTGGCAGCGGCCCGCGGGGCGCGCGGCGGCAGGGGCCGGCCCCCGGGCGGGCGGGCGGAGGGGGCGGGGCCGGGGCGGCGGGCGGCCCGCGCGGGGGCGGCGGCGGCGGCGGCGGCGGCAGCGGCGGCGGCGGCGGCGGCCGGGGCCCGGCGGAAGCGGCGGCGGCGGCGGCGGCGCGGGGCACTCGGGCTGATGGCGGCGGCCGGGCCCGGGGCGGCGCTGTCCCCGCGGCCGTGCGACAGCGACCCGGCCAGTCCGGGAGCGCCGTCCCCGAAGGTGAGGAGCGGCGCCGCGGCCGGGGGCGGCCTCCCGTGGGGCCCGGCGGGCCGAGGGGCCGGGCGTCCGGACGGCGCCCTCGCGACCCGCAGCTTCCGCTGCAACAAGTGCGGCGGCGGCGGGCGCCCGGGTCTGAGCGCCCCGGGTGGCGGCGGGGACGTGGCGGCGTCCCGGCGGGACTCTCAAACTTCTCGCCTGCACCGACAGTGGGAACAGCCAGGGCTGAAGTGCGGAAGTGAGGGGGGCGCGGAGCTGGCGCGGCGACGGCGGGCGGGAGCCCTGTTTCCCGCCCCTCAGAACTTAGGCTCGCAGCTCCGCCATGAAGGGCCGCGGGCGGGCGGCGGGTCAGCGCTGAGTTCCGCGGCTCGGGCTACCGGCACCTGCCGAGCTGGCCGCCCCTCGCCTGTACAGTAGCCGGCCCGCGCCCAACTCCGCCGGAGCCTCCGGTCGGTCGCAAAGTCTGGGATTCCGGTGCCCTCTTGTCAATACCGCGCGCGCTCGCATTCTTACAACTTGACTGTTGTTTACAACGGGTTTCTGCGTAGCGCACAGCCAGCGACAGATGCGGACTTGATGTAGTTCCGCATGTGCCTACAATTTGCAGTAGCAAATTTAAAACATTTCACAAAGTATATGAGATTGTGGCCTCACCTTTCTGTGAGGGCTTTCCCTTTAACTTTCTTTTCTTTCGTCTGTTGTGTTTTTTTTTTTTTGTAGCCACAGGCAAATAATTGATATAAAAATCCTTAAAATGCTCAGAAGCAAAATAGAAAAAAAAAGATATTTAATGTTTACAATGAATAATGCCTGAAGTGTTGAATATGAAGCGCTGCAATTGTGATACTTAGTTTAAGTGTTAAATTTGGGGAAAACTTTGCTTTCCAGCTCTTACTTGGTTGCTGGTCTTAAAAGGAATACCATACTATTGCCGATTTTTTGAGACAGGAGAGTGAGAAAGGCCGCTAGAGCCCCGAATGTTTGTTTTTATAAGGATTAAAGAAGAATGTTTTGTGTATCTTGCTGTTGGAAAAGAATCTTAGTTAAGTTCCGAGGGGCCGGAGACATTTGAGACTTTATTCACATCGTCATACTACTTTTAAGCGTTTATCAGTTGTTTGCTAGTCCTTGTTGTTTTTCCAGAGGTGAACTCATTTAACCCTCACGTTAACCTCGTATTATAAATACTATTGTGGGCCTAGTTTTCACGTAGGGAGAGGCTCTCAGAGAATAACCACACAGCGAGTGAGAGACAGTGCGCAGGAAGTCAGGCGCGCGTGTGCCTGGTCACTATTACTGCCTCTATTCTCTTTTGCAGGAATACTTTTAATACGTAGCCAGAGGACCAACCTACTTCAACCAGAGAGTAAAAGAAACAGAATTTTAGACCTTAAGCCTTGCCTAATATGTAAATAAGTCAATTTTCTGATATATTTATACATCTGTATATCTACATGTCTTTTGGATGTGTGTTATTATAAATTAATGATCCTTATTACAGAGTGTACTTCTGCAGTGTAGGATAAGTGCATAGGATTGGTAACCTGCGTTAAGCCCTTTGGTGTCTCCTTTTCACAGGGACTTAAGTGCCTAGTCCCTTGAAGCAGTTCTGAGTTTAATGAAGTGCTATGAATGGCCTGTGCAGTTTCCTAGCTTAGATAGAGTTTGCTTTAATTTTCGAGTGATGCAGCAGTTTTCATCTGTTTATTAAAAGCAGGCGTTTTAATCTTATTTGATAATAAACAAGGATTTAGATTCACAGATTAGTTGAAAATTTTGTTTCTATCGAAGGTTGGGTTTTAGTTTTTTGTTCTAGATTTTGCTTATGCCGAATTTTGAGTTCCTTTTGATCATTATAGGAAATTTTTTTTTTTTTTTCGTTTTTTGGAGACAGGGTCTCGCTATGCAGTTCAGGCTCGCCTTGAGCTGACTTTGTAGCCCAGCCTGGTCTGGAACTTGCGAGGATCCTCCTACCTCGACCTTCCAAGTACTGGGATTACAGGCCTGTGCCACCACGCCCAGCCATTATAGGAAATTAACATTTGTGTAATAGTTGTTCCTAGAAATCCTTTAACCTATTGGGACTGTTAGCAAGACTGCAAAGATAAAAATTACTCTTTCCTTTTCTTTATTATTTCTCTAATTATTATTTTTGAATCTTTTAAATGCATAGGATGATAATGAAGATAATTCCAACGATGGGACTCAGCCGTCCAAAAGGAGGCGGATGGGCTCTGGAGACAGCTCCAGGAGCTGTGAGACGTCCAGCCAGGATCTCAGGTACTGCCGCTTTACGCTTTACTGCGGAACAGGAGTTCTTGGGTCTGTTTCCCTTCTCTGCGTTAGCCCCTTTTTTCTCTCTCCTCCTGCTTCCCAGCCCTGAAAAGCATTAATTCAGACTTTCAGGGTATTTTCTTTCTTTTCTTTTTGAATCATCACACTTTTTCCCATAGCCACTGCACCATTTTACATTCCCATCAGTGGTACAGTTTCTGTTGCCAACGTCCTTGCGGGTTTTTGTTTTTTTTTGACAATTGCCTAAAAAGTGTGAAGTGGTACCTTGTTGAGAGTTTGATTTGCATTTCCATAATGACTAGTGGTGTTGTGAATTTTTCCATGGGCTTATTGGCCATTTGTTGCTTTGGAGAAGTATTTATCAAATTCTTGGCCCCTTACACAATTATTTTTATGCTGTTCTTGAGTTATGGGAGTTCTTTATATCTTCTGGATATTGATCCTTATCAGATATGCATTTATAAATATTTTATCCCAGTCATTGGGTTATCTTTTCACTGTTGATAGTATCCTTTGAATTAAATTTTTTATTTTGGTGAAATCTAAAATACCTATTTTTTCTTTAAAAACTTGTGCTTTGGTGTTATTGCAAAGAATTCATTGCCAAGTCAGAGTTAGCTTGAATACTGGGGTGGTTGGTTCATTTGAGTTAATTTTTTAATGTAACAAGAGGTTCAGTTTCATACTTCTGTGTTTCGTACTTCTGGGCTATCTAGAGGCCCAGCATCAGTTTTGGAAACCCTGCCTTTGTCAGTTACTTTTTAAATGGATTGTGTAAAGTAGTGCCACATTCTGCCTCTGATGTGGGAGTCACATTGGTTCAGATCCTGAAATGTGCACTCGGCTGTTGAGGATTAAGTGGACTACAGTCCACTGGCACTTTGAAACTAGGTCCGTTCCTTTTTTGGTCTGTGGAGAACACATGAGAACGCACAACCGTGGTGCATAGATCAGCTCGTTGAGAAACGGAGTTTTTTACTCTTAGCTGTTTGGGGGTCACTGAGCAGCAAAAAGAATCAGAAGTTGCTTCTTCATACCCCCATAGATGAAATATTGCCATGAGTGAGTATTAAGCCACAGAGAAGTTAGAACTGAAACCACTACCATGCTTTGGTCTTGTCTCAGTCTGAACCTGTCTTTGTTTCTAGTAGTTGTGAGTCTTGGTTCCTTGTAAAATACAGAAAATATTTTTAATTTCTTTGATACAATATTTCAAATGCTCTTCCTTCAGCCTGTTTTGTAATTTTCTTTGATAAACATGAAATCAAATCACAACAAAGAATTTAAATACCTAGTAGTCAAAATATCCTAAAAAACAAAATCAGCATGTAATAAATGCCATATTTAAGGCATAAAATGTATTTCTGTGCTTAGCTTTAGTTACTACCCAGCAGAAAATCTGATTGAGTACAAATGGCCACCTGATGAAACAGGAGAGTACTATATGCTTCAAGAGCAAGTTAGCGAATATTTGGGTGTGACCTCCTTTAAACGGAAATATCCAGGTACTTAAGTCTTAGTTTATTGATAAATTATATCTAAATTTTAACTAATAGTAATTCTTTATGATCAACTGTCTACTTCTAAATTCTTGCATATAAGTTATTTATATTTGCTTTTTCTTTCGGGTTTTCATTAACGATTCAACATCTCTCTCTGTTATTGATACATTCTTTTATTTTTGCGGTACTGGGGATCAAACTCATGACCTTGCACTTGCCAGGCAAGCACTTATTCCACTGAGCTATCTCTCCAGCCCCTGTTGATATATTCTTATGTCTCACAAACTGATTTAAAGGCAAAGTGAGAAAGATGCGAAATTTTAGAAAAAATCATTTTGTAGACAACAGTTTTAGTTTCTTTACCATTATTCCTCAACCCTAGGAATGCAGTGTGCTACAGAAGCCACATCTAAATTTCAGAAAGGTGATTCCTGATTGTTAATGTTATTTATGTTACCTCTCTGCTTAAAGTTACTCCTCTTAGTTATGTTTTTTAATTTCCTTAATATGACATTTCTGTGTAGTTTCCTTAATACTGAGACTGTCTAATTTGAAGTTTTTTTTTAAATCAAGTTTTTAAAGCTGTTTGAAGATGTATGTTTCATTATTTTTTTAATAGTTTTTTTGTTCTTTTCTGTGGAGATTTAGAGCGACGAGATTTGTCTCACAAAGAGAAACTCTACCTGAGAGAGCTAAATGTCATTACAGAAACTCAGTGTACTCTAGGTAATGTCAGTTTTTAATGCAAGTTTTTCAAACTGAATGTATTTGTAAGCAGTATTGAATAAGTATTTATCTCCTTTTGTTGAATATTTTATGTAATTAATAAAATAGGTTAATTTAAATACTAAATTTTCACTATTGAAATGGAAAGAACAAGTTTTATAACAATGCAATTTTCTAAGAATAACTTTCACAGAGCTGTTAAAGTATTTGTGTTTTGTGTGCAAATTTGGTGTTTCTTTTTTAAGGTTTTTTTCTTTTGGTGTTTTTGAGACAGTGTGTTGTTCTATGTAGCTAAGGCTGGTCTTGAATTCACTATGTAGCCCAAGTTGACCTCAAACTCACAGAGCGCCTCTTGTCCTAGCCTCCTAAGTGTTAAGATTCCAGGTATGTTCCACCATGCCCAGCTAAAATTTGTATTTTTTTAAAGTATAAATCCTTATCTCTTTCTTTATGTGTCACTGGGGATTGAATCCATAAATCCTTACTTCTTAAAAGGCAAATTTTGCTAAAGTTTTAGTTCTGCGTAACTGTCTCCATGCTTTATTCATCATTTGCCACTCATAAATATTGTAATAGAAAATAGCTACTATTTAATATAAATTCATGGGTGTTCATTTTAGCACTTGGTGAATATGATATAATGAGTTTTGAAAGCTATTTCAATGATATACTAATGATCTTTTACAAATTTACGTTGTATTTTTAGTGTATAAAAGTTAAGGATGGAAAAAATATATTGAAAACTTTTTTATACATCTAAAGTCCTACATTTTTAATGGTTAGTGTACATCATTATTTAACACTGGAATTTATATACAGTGGAATACTACTCTGCCACAAAGAAAAATAAATTTGAGACAGTTTTAGAAAGATGCATCCTGAGACCATAATGTTAACTGAAATAAATCAGATTACCAGCTTAAATATCACATGGTTTCTCTTCTATGAGAAACCCAAAATGTAAATAAAGAGCAGAATAAGCAGTAATTGGTAAAGCAGGAAGATAGGTCTTTCTGACATGGTGAGGTGATCAGGGGATGGATGGCAGGAGAAGGGAGGGAGGGCAGGGGGGTGGAGGAGTTGGGACTTGCCGTGTCCATGTACCAAATCCCCCACAAGGAGTGTAAACGGGGGGGTCCTACAAATGGGTACCAATCAAAAATAAGGACTAAAAGATAATGAAACAAGGATGGTTTGTAAGTAAAGGTATATTCATATTTATGATATGTAAAATCTAAAAGAAACTCATTTGGTGAAGAATTGATTTCTTTGCCTTTGCAAGATAGTCTTTTTTTGGGCTTTTTATTATGAATGTTAACATATTATTTTTCAAGTGTATTAAAATACTTTGCAGCCGGGTGTAGTAGCACATACCTGTAATCCTAGCAGTTGGGAGGCTGAGGCAGGAGGATTGCCCCGAGTTCAAGGCCAGCCTGAACTACATAGTGAGACCATGTCTCAAAAAAGAAAATACTTGCCTCAACTACTGTGAAGCCTTTTAAATGTAGTTTGAAGGAGAAGCTATTTTCAAAAAGTATTTTTCTTTGCTTAGCCTTAAAGAGCTTCTTTCTTTCTATTTAAAAAATAGGTTTAACAGCATTACGCAGTGATGAAGTGATTGACTTAATGATAAAAGAATATCCAGCCAAACATGCTGAATATTCTGTTATTCTACAGGAAAAAGAACGTCAGCGCATCACAGATCACTATAAAGAATATTCTGTAAGTAACTGAGGCCTCTTCTACTGGGGACGAGGAGAATGTCATTTTGTAAAGTTATATGTGACTTCTAACTGTAATGCTTTTATTTCAGCAAATGCAACAACAGAATACTCAGAAAGTTGAAGCCAGCAAAGTACCTGAGTACATTAAGAAAGCTGCCAGAAAAGCAGCTGAATTTAACAGTAACTTAAACCGGGAACGGATGGAAGAAAGAAGAGCTTACTTTGACTTACAGACACACGTAGGATGATTTAAATTTAGTAGTACCTGAGTCTGTAGTGACTGCTTGTTACCACAGAGTTGCCATTTCCCCATTTACTGTAACTGTTTTGGTACAAGCTCTGCATCCTTTTCTTCTCCAGAAATTAAGATACCTTTTTAATGATGTATAATAATAATGTTTATTTAATAATGAGTAATGCTCAGTTTGCTTTTTATTTTCTTTTTGTGGTTCTGGGGATCAAATTCAGTGCTTCCCATATGTTGGCAAGAGCTGTAACACTGAGGTACATCCTCCCTAATCTAAGTTGTGCTGGGTAGCCTTCAACTTGCAATGCTTTTACTTCTGCCTCCCAAGTCGCTGAGTTTACACATTTGTGCCACTGTGTCCGGCTCTTTTCTTTTAAGGTCTCTTTTGCTTTATGGTTGATATTCTACTGAGTGAGACTGATTGAGTGAGACTGATTGTAGATACGTTTCACCCTTCCTGTATTTCCTAGTGTGACACAGGTTACAGTGCTGTTACTTGGTAAGAGAAGATAAACTGTCTCTTCTCAGATGTTGTGCCTATGGTGAACTGTCCCACAAAACTGTCACACGTGGAATTAGAAAGTGCCAACTGTCCCCCTAGGTCATAGCTCCTAATTTCACAGTTTCCTACATTGGGGGGGTGAGTGTGTTTGTAGGGGAGCGCTTGTGAGGATCTTTCCCTAAACCGTGCTTCCTAGCATGGGATCAGTTTCCTCTCTCTGTTGATGCAGGTTATCCAGGTGCCTCAAGGGAAGTACAAAGTGTTGCCAACAGAACGGACAAAGGTCAGTTCTTACCCAGTGGCTCTCATCCCCGGACAATTCCAGGAGTACTACAAGAGGTATTCAGTAGATGTAGTTATCAGAACCTTGGGTACTTGCCTCCCAACACCTTAAGATGTTGTGTAGGAGCTGTATCAATTATGTCTTCTGTGCTTCTGTGGTGAAGAGCGCCCCTGAACAGAATTTGCGTGCTTGCTGAGGGAGCCTGGGTGCCATGTCGCTGCCCATGTGCTTTGGGCTTGTCACAGATAGGTGCCAGAGGTTGTATAGTACTCTTAGGTCGCGGTGTGGTCCGTGGTCCAACAGTGCTGGTACCACTTGGAACCTTGTTGGAAGTGCAGAATCTCCAACACAACTCCACACCCACCGCCAAAATCTGCATTTTAACAGTACTGCGATTCATGATTCACGTGAAGGTTAGAGTTTGGGAAGCACTGACCAGGACTGCAGGGAAGAGCAAGAGTGGAGTGGCTGTGGGCACCTGCTGCCTTGCTGATATCCCTGGCTGCTGCCGCCAGCACGCGTGCATCGTGGGTGCTACGTATCTCCTGACCCCAACCTCACTGTAACCCAAAACCAAGCCGAACCAACAAACAAAACTCCAGGGCTAATGGGTTCATTTTATTTCAATATTTTAGCTTCAGCTTTAAACCTTTCTCTGGAAACACATTTGCTAGAATAGAGAATGTTCTGTAGAGAGTGATATTTACTATTTGAAAGTCAAATTTAGATCATGGCCAGACATTTTTAATACAAAATTTGTTTTGGGTCAGAGGATGATTAAGAATCATATGCTATTGTACCAACAACTTTATGTTTGAGTGTCGTCTTTCAGTGGAGGGAGTTGTTGGTCGAGGTTCCCTTCCGGAGTGAGGCCCCTCTGAAGGGAGGTGGCAGTGTGCTACCTGACTGATATCTGCAGCATTAGAGAAACAGGATTAAACGTTTAGAATACATGCTTTTCTCTTTTTTTTTTTTTTTTTTCGGTACTGGGGATCGAACTCAGGACCCTGCGCTTGCTAGGCAAGCGCTTATTCCACTGAGCTATATCCCCAGCCTGTACGTTTAGAATACATGCTTCCTAAGTTGGTCTAAAGTAATTTATTGAAAACAGTTCATGTTATGTCTTAAGTAATATCATGTACTGTGCAATGCTGTGAGTTCCATGCATGCATTCATTCAATTGTCATGTCAATTTTATGACGTAGGCTGTTACTACCTCTGTATGCAAGTGGAGGGATCAGCTAGAGAAGTAGGAAGAACCCAGGGCCAGGTGGCAGTGGATGTAAGCAGGCAGCAGACCTTGGCCAACATGTTGATGTACTATTTTGTGTTCCTGTAGTTCACCTTGTCTGCTGGCATTTTAGTTACTTTTTTCTTTACTGAGTTGAGAGTGAAAGGGAGAGGCATTATTTTTCAACAATAAGAAATGCATATTCCACATGATCAGTCTCATAAAAAAATATTCAGAGTTTTCTTCCCACCTAATAACCAGAATGAGAAATGAGTGATCCATAATCATTTGGGAATGGGAAGCTTACAGCCATTTTTGTAGCTCTAAGCTAACCTGTTCATATTTAATAATAAATATAACCTCTCTGAATTTAGGTACTCTCCAGATGAACTGCGGTATTTGCCTCTGAACACAGCGCTGTACGAACCCCCCCTGGACCCTGAGCTCCCTGCACTGGACAGTGATGGTGATTCAGACGATGCCGAAGATGGGCGTGCTGATGAGAAGCGGAAACATAAAGGCACTTCGGTAGGAATGTTTGTCCTTCGTGGGAGGCATTTCCTTCCCTTTCAGTGTTTGCCAGGTGCCTTCTTGGAATGTTAAATTGAACTGTGTTACTACACTTTTTGAGGATAGTTGCATATTCTTTCCAGAAAGTTTTGATCAGGCGGTTTTTGTTGGATGTGTGCAAGCTGTATGTGGCCTTTGGTAAGTTTTGTATTTAAAATGAGCCCATTAGGCAAGGTAACATTAGTTTATTATCTTTTATCTAACTTCCTGACAGTATAGTTTAAAATATTGAACAAAACACAATAATCTTGTGCTGCAGAGAAATGTGTTTTTTCTTGGTTTCAGGAAGCACATTAACTTGGGTTTCTGTTGCTTAACCCTACACTTTCTATAGGAAAACGTTGCATTTATTAATGAGCTGTGCTAACTGTTGGGCTTTTCTGTGTGACTCTTTTTTGGTGGTGCTGGGGTTGCCTTGTGCATCCTAGACAAATACTCTCTCCCTCTACCCCTGTGTGACTTTTCCTTTCATAGCCAAACACAAGGCAAGACAGGGAAATTGGGGTATACTCCGGTTCAGGGTTTGGTGCTAGTGGTAAGACAGGACTTTGGTTTTCAGTGGAAGTATACTTTAAGTAACTCCATTGCAGACTTCCTATTGTAGTTAACCTGACCCTAAGAACATGCTACCATTGAGTGGCGTAATAGTTCCTTCCTGGCAACACTGAAAAACACACTTTGTCATACTTGCTACCTGAAGCAGCCCATTGAGAGTGTGCGCATGGCAGGGCCACTTGCCCCCTCCTGGGCTGCTGAAGGGGAGCTGTAGGCCTCAGGGTGATAGAACCACCTTCCGAGTGTGGCTCAAGGAGTGTAAATAAATCCAGTGCTTTGAGAAACCATTTTGACAGCGTATTAGGAATTTTAATCTTCACACAATTAGACCTAGCAAATGTGCTGGGAGAATTCATTCCTACGACTTAATAAATTGCTAGCAAAGAAATTAATAAGAAAAAATGTTGATTTGAGTGTTAATGGTGGAAATTCTTATAGTGGAAATAAAAAATAAATCTTAATGTCTGCAGTGGGTGATATATTACACTTATAGAAGTACAAAGATACAGGTCATCCTTAAACACAGAAACAGACAGTATAACCCAGTTTTGTGTTTTGAAATGTGAGAGCATGCTCTAAGATAGGGTCCTGTGTGAGGAAAGCTGAGGCACCTTCAGCATCTGTGATCACACCCAGAAACACCAGCCTTTGTCTCAGTGTGTGTCACTTGGCTGGGGACCTAATGTTTTCACTTACAAGTTTCATAATTCACCTGAACACAAATCGTGTTCCTAGTTTTCTAACTAGAACATTTTAAGCTGTAAAATGAGTTAAATGATCAGATACTGAGGTCTTAAACCTTGACTATGTCCAGATACCGTAGTAGATCTGCCAGATTATGCTTGGTTTGATGTATTTAATGACAGCATGCATGTCCTAATGTTTGAAAGATTTTAATGACCTTTATTACCCAGTGAAAATAACTACACTTACTTATAATGATATGAAACAAATATGCTTCCTTATGATGTGGCAAATACTGAAGCTAAAGTAGGTAATTTTATTCCTGTTGACTTACATTTAAAAAAAAGATTGAGGCACTTACTGGTAGAAATGGTTGAGTCTCCACTGGAAACAAATTTCTTATATTTAGAAAGATCTTTGTTTTTCACTTGATGAATTTTTAATACCTAATGAGTCAAATTTGTCTAGATTCCAAGAAACCTTTGATTTTTGCCTCTCGCTCTCCAGGACAGCTCCTCAGGCAATGTGTCAGAAGGAGAAAGCCCTCCCGATGGCCAGGAGGATGCCTTCCAGGGAAGACAGAAGTCAAAAGACAAAGCGGCCACCCCGAGAAAGGATGGCTCCAAACGTTCTGTACTGTCCAAATCAGTTCCTGGGTACAAGGTAGAAGAAAAAAGCCCCTGACTCAGCTTCCTTACTGACCAGCCTCTCTCCCTGAACCGTGTTCACTCTGCACCTCACGATGTGGAGCCCCTGCTTGCTGCACCTCACTAGCTGTCCCATGGTGTACACCTGTCTGCTGCTTTCTTTTTGCTTTGTTTCTTTGGTGGCTTTCCTGTCACTTTTGGCTGTGGGTTAGCTTCTGTTTTCTGTATATGTACATTTTGAGTCTTCTTTCCTTTTAAATGACAACCAGGCAAGTATGAGTTTTCAAGACATTGTTTTACAGGCAGAATTTAAAATCATAATTACCTGGCATCTTAACTGTCTAGCAGTTGGTATAGCTAAGCCTGCTGAGCTGTACAGTGCAGGAGGACATACTGTTATGCTAAGTTGCATTTCGTCAGTGCCTTTCAGTAAGCAAAATGGAGGTGCAGTCTAAGGATTATTTGGTTTATCTGTTAAATTCAGCTTATTCTGGGATAGAAAATCAAGCTTGTTTACATTGTGGTGACTTTTAGCATAATATTGGAAAATAGTTCACATAATTCTAGGACAAGGATTAAAATATACTTGCTAACTTGTGATTTGATTATTCCCAGTAAGATAGTACGTTGTCAGCAACGATTTCTACAGTATCGTTTCCTCTCTACCTGCTCGTTGCCTGTGAAAGGTTATATGAGAGGTGAGCAGCCTTATTTGGATGTAGGGATGTAAGAATATCATAAAAGGAATAGAATTAGCGGCAGTTTTGTTTTGGGTAGTTATAGTAGAATACAGTTCTTTTGATCTATAGTGTATTAGGATGTGGCTTTACTATGATTATGAAGGTGGACTGAAGAAAAGTTTTAAAAAGGGTGTTGAGAAAACTTTGCTAAGTGAACTTGCTAAACCCCTTGTATATCAGCACTATTGCGGTATGTAACCCATAAGAACAGTGTGAAGTGAACAGGTAGTCATACTGCCCCACTGTAGGCAGAATTTTGACAGTTTATTTACCTTTCAGGAAGTAAAAACAAAAAATCCAAAAAAATCCCAGACCTAATAAATTAGCATATTCCATATTTCATTAGAGAATGGCATTGTGTAATGATTTAAACATATTTTTTGCAGCCTACAGCAAGCAAGTTTTAAGTGTTACTTAACAAGGATTGCTTTTTAAAGGTAGCTCAGTAAGCTGCAACGCTGATTTTTATATTTGTTTTTAACACACACATATATAGAGACCATATCTAAGTTTCTTAAAACTGAAGATTTAAATTAATGCATAGTAACTGGAAATAAATGAACTCCAAAGATTAAACTTCAGAAACTTAGCCTACATGAATGAACACGTGCTTATTGGTCTAAGAGCTTCAAATGAGAGTGGCAGCTGAAAGCACAGTCTCACTTTTGTACTTAGTTAGCTCTTTCAGACAATACACCTATTTGATCATGGGGTAAAAAACGAAATGTTTTGTGATACTAGGGACTGAACCTGGGGCCCTGCACGTGCTAGGCACCTCTGCTCTACCACCGAGCTGCCCCCCGGCCCTTCTGTTTTATCCTGAGACAGGACCTTGCCAAGTTGTCCAGGCGGGGCTCATTTGTAGTCCCCCACCCAGCTGACCGGGTGGCAGGGATTCCAGGTATGCGCGGGCATGTGCAGATGAAGAGGGGAGTGCTGAAGTAGGTGTTTCACTGTAGGCTGACCGTGAAGAATTGGCCCTATTATCAGATTGGCTATATAATATATCGTACAGCTTAACCTAAATTATTAGTACTCAAGGGAGTCTGGTATGCAAAGTAAACATTCTGTAATCGCCTGTGAACACTTTTATAACCTAAAAATGTTTCAGATAGTTCAAAGATGGTATCAGCCGGTATCTAGATGTTATACATTAATGTGAAAATATTTATTAAAAAAGAACCTATGAAAAAAGTATTAATAAGCCAAGATGTGCCTGAATATTAGGGTACTGCTCACACACACACGCACACACACACATAGGAGCATTAAAAAAATCATAATGTATCTGATGTTTTGTTTAATAAGATTCACTAGTGCTTGCCCTAAATTTGTAGGACAGTATTGTTTAGGTTACATTAACCTGAGATTAAAGTGTATTGCTAGCATTCAGGCCTAAAATGTATAGTTAGAATCTGTGCTACATCAGTGGTACTGTGAAGGTCTAACTTACCTTTCATTTGAGATGCTGAGAACTGTTGGGATGAATATTCTAGTTTTGTCGTCAGCAAGGTTTTGGTGGCAGTGTAGTTTGCTGAAGTAGGGTACAATGTGTCAGGTAGGGTTGTTTAATTAATCTTCAGGAGAATTCTGCGCATTGTTTCCCTGCCTCCTCCCTCCACTCTGCAGTCTGTGGGGGACAAACAGCTCCCTACGTAGATCTTTGAGGTCCTAGGTACAGGTACCTTGGCTGCTTAGATAGCTCGGATACTGACGTGCACAGAAGGCTTCTGAGTGCTGAGCTGCAGAGTTCTGGTAGAAAGTGCTACAAAGCTCTCCTCTTCCCTCTCTCCCTCTTTGTCAAGATGAAGACTATTGGGTAAGAAACATTTTTAGTGGTTTAGCAAAACATTGATTTGAGCTTAGAAACAAATCTAGAATTTTCTTAAAGTCCTTTTATTATAGGCATTGGATGTATATTTTAATGATTGTAGAACTTGAATTACTCTAGAATGTGAATAACTAGCTTTGCTTTATTCCTTTTGACTTTTGTTTTATAAAGGACCTCCTATGAAGAGTTCTCATTTTAGAGTTTAATATTGTGTGGTTACTTCCTTCAGTGAATGATATTACTTACTAAGCCAGTATCTAAGTTAAACTACAAGTATTAAATACATATATCTTTTATATTTAGCCCAGGCACTATAACTGACAGACTTCTTAGTTTTGGTGGATTGAGAGAGAGGTTTCTGCTAGTATGGCAGTTACAGGTTTGATCATAATGCATTCAGAATTTGGATAATGAGAGTTCACTTCTTAGCTTTTTATTGAGGTGGAGGAACACACAGTGGGAGCCATGCACTTAGAATACAGCAGTAACAGCACTGGGAAACTGCACTGCAGGAGTTAAGGTTTGAGCATGTGACTCTTTATCTTTTGTTGGCAGCAGGGTATAAAAATACCTATAGGAGCTATAGAATAGTTATTGGTGACATTTTATATGTATGTTTAATTTCCATGATATTTATTATTTTGTAGAGACATCTGTGATTGTTTAGTTACTGTTTTGATCATATTTATGTATAAGGTTGACTTTTTTTAAATAAATAAGCCAAAAATTCTTTTTAAATGCCTCTGTCATCTTTTGCAAAGAAAGCTCATTTAAAAATAAAAATTTAAGAAGTAAAAAGAAATTCTTTAGGCTGAACAGATTCCGAAGGTAGCAGTAAGACATTTCAAAGCTGAATATTTTACACAAAGTATTATTGATACTCTTCTTTGGTACAGTAATTTAGGAAAGAGATACACAAGATGCATTTGGATGTGCTGAATAAAGCAGAAATGTAACAATTCTACTTAAAGTAATTCCTTTCCTAGTTCATCATTATATTTCCCTGCCCTCCTTTTCATTCTTAGCCCCACTTACTCTTCCTTTCCTATTTTTTTATGCCTACCGGTGATTACATGAGTGAGCCTTCCTTTTCAAATCAACCCTGTGATTCTCCCTGGTCTGGTAACTAGGTTTACGCAGTTGTTTTCCTTTGTCCTTGTGTTGCCAAATTGTTTAAAGTCCAAACACTGCATATGCTTTTTAGATCTAACTATATTTTTGCTTCTCTGAAAACTTTCTAGTATTTTATATCTCAGAGCCATTCTTCATCTTATAGTGTAGGTTCTTCTATTTTGTTAAACATGAAAGGCAATCATCACACAACTCATTTTCTACATTTGTGCACATAATACTGTGTAAGACATTTTTCAATTAAAAATGTTAAGACATTGTTTTAACGTAGATTTTATAGTTGTTTTACAGCTTTGGAAAATACCAGTTTTTAAACAAAGTCAGTATTTAAACTGCTTACAATTTAGGCTTACCTCATGTAATGGTCATTTGATTCTTGGATTTTCTCTTCCAATAGTGACATTTGACATTGTATTTGTCTTTCTGGCTCATTACATAGATCTTACTACTCATGTAGGAAATAGAGACTCGTACATTTAATCTTAAAAGATTATGTTATTAATGTTTTTATTTGTTGTAAGCAAACTGAAGTCCAGTTAACATCTTTCAAAAAGGTTCTCATTAGCAAGTTACCAAAGTAGACATCAGGTAATGAAGTAACAGAATTCCTTTTGAACCCATAGCAAGCTCTTCTGGCATGCATTTATAGCCCTCTTCTACCCTTCCAGCCAAAGGTCATTCCAAATGCTCTATGTGGAATTTGTCTGAAGGGTAAGGAGTCCAACAAGAAAGGAAAGGCTGAATCACTTATACACTGCTCCCAGTGTGATAACAGTGGTGAGTATGGAGATGTCTTCTTAAGATTTTTAACCCTACCCTATTTGTTGCTTCAGAAACTAGAATTTACAGTTGTCAGCTAAAGGACATCAGATAAATAGGATAACTGAAGGCAGAGACAAAATCCATGTATTTTCTTCTACACTGTATTTTCATGTCCTTGGTATACAACATTATAGCCATTCCTGGGGAAATCCTAAAGCAAACTTGTATTTTATATGCCATATTAAGTTGAAGATTTTTCTATGAAATGCTACTAATGTTGGTTTTGATTTAGGCCATCCTTCTTGCCTGGATATGAGCATGGAGCTTGTTTCTATGATTAAGACCTACCCATGGCAGTGTATGGAATGTAAGACATGCATTATATGTGGACAACCCCACCATGAAGAAGAAATGATGTTCTGTGATGTGTGTGACAGAGGTTATCATACTTTTTGTGTTGGCCTTGGTGCTATTCCATCAGGTAAAGATAAAAAAAAAAAGCACATTATCTTACGAGATAAGACTCTCCCAGCATTTCTCTCTTTAAGGCTGCATAAACAATATGAAGACATGGGCTGTAGATCCTTCTGTTCAAACATGACTGAAGCTGCGATCATTCAGGTCATGTTTACCTGCTTTTCACCCTTAGACAGTGCAGCTAATGGGCAAATGAGGTGTCAGAATGGCCAGGCAGAGTTTTGAAGTTTAGTTCAAGTATAGCATGAACTGGTGTTTTTCTGTTGAAAAGGCTTCAGTAGCAGCATCAATGTGTTTTAAAACTTTGATTTTATTTTTATACACCTTTATACATATTAGAACAAATTTCTATAAACTGAGGCAGCATGACAATTCCAGGTAACTTTAGAATGAACACAGGATTAGAGTAAATCACAGTAATCATTACACAGGTAACTGTGTAGTTTCTAAACTTATTTGCATAGTTAACACTGTATAATACTCTAAAATATATGCTAAGAACTAAGTTTCTTGGGACTCATCTAGAAACAAGCAACTTTATTCAGAGTTGTGTGGTAACTCAGATCAAGTATGTAATATAGCTTATCATTGTGCTGTTAAAAACTTGAAGTTTTAAAGTGCTTTATAAGCACAGTATACCAGGACTGGAAAGGTAGCTGTTAAGAGATCTGACCAAAAGGCTGAAGAAAGTCAAATTCAGTAACAGATTTTATGTTAAAATATGGAATTTTCCTTTTTTTTGGTCCTGGGAATCGAACTCAGGACCTTGAGCTTGCCAGGCAGGTACCTGTGCCATTGAGCTATATCCCCAGCCAAGATTTGTATTATGGAGCTTATAAAGCATGGTAGTGTTTGAATTCTAGGGAGGATTACATTAAAGGTCCATGTTATTAAATAGCATTGCATCTCCTTACCCTGCACTGAATTTTACACAGCATTGTTTGCATTGATTACGAGATGTTTACAATTTCTCTCATTTAAGGAACTTTGTAGTACTTTTCCATCAAATATCTGCTAGGCATTTCCATTAGTAACAACTAAGAAGTTTAAATGGCTTAACAGTCAATCCTATAAAAGTAAAATTCCACTCTATATTAACTAACAATTTTTCTCCTAGGTCGCTGGATTTGTGACTGTTGTCAGCGAGCTCCCCCAACACCCAGGAAAGTGGGCAGAAGGGGGAAAAACAGCAAAGAGGGATAAAATAGTTTTTGACCCAAATGTTACATATGCACTGAAGTGGAATATTTGGTGCCAATTTATTTACATTTTCATTTTTACGCTAATAAAACATTTTTGAAATTAACTGTAAGCTTAAAATCTGCAAGTTGATTTATTTCACTTTAAACTGCAATTTCCCTTGAGACTAATTCCAGGGAGACTAATTCCAGGTATAGAAATAGTTTATCATCCAAAAGAATTTTATCTCAGTGTTTTGAACTTCAAACATTGGGTAGAAATATTTAGCAACCTAATTGAAAAAGATTAGAACCATTCCTCCATTAGCTGAAAAATTACTATTATTTTTCATCAATCTTTCCTAACTTGTGTTTTTTTTTTTTTTTTTTTATGTTTACCTAACTTGTGTTGTTTCTGGCCAACCATAACTAGTATAACAAAATTACATAACTAAACAATTTCACTATGTGGCCCAAGAATACACTGGTAAAAAAGCCTCATAAGATTTGGTGCAGTTGGGTTTAGAGTTGTTATTAACTGGCACCGGAGCAAAAGTTTGCCAATACCTTAATGCCAGGACATTGTTTGGATAGAAGGTATCATATTCCTACTTAGAGCACAGGCGTGAGACTTTAGTCTGTGTTTCATGAGGTGTAAATAAATGACTACATTTCTGACCCGATTTCAGTAACTCCTGAGAACTTAATAGGCTGAACTTTTAGAACGTCTGCAGTAAGATTATAAAGTTATCAACCTTTTAATCTAATCTCTGACTGCAATCTTTTTGACCAAATGTGACAAACTAATCAGAATGGAGTAATTTTAAGCAAATTTTTAGCATATTCTTTTCATAGGAATTTTGATCTTGAAAGAAATACTAATGCTTGCGCCTTTTTCCTATTTTTGAGGTAACTGAAGTAACAAAACCATATGGCTTTATTTTTCCATCCCTTATCCACAAAGGTAGCTAGAATTTATTTTAACCAGGTAATGTAGCAAGATTCACAGCACGTTGCAGTCACTTTTTCCAATTATGGGTCGTAGTACTCTCCAGAGCATGCTCCAGGAACCAGGATCAGAAAAGAATTTCAAGTACCAGTTTCAAGATGCTTATTAATATCGTCCAGAGAACAGACTCCTCCTCTTGAGATGTCTCCTTCGGGGCATAGGCGTGCTTCTGACCCGCGTCTGCACCATCTGAGGAGTATGCCTCGCCCAGGGGGTACTGTTCCACTGCCCGGTCATAGAACACCTTCATCTCGAAGTCGCTCTCGTGGTGGGACGGGTGTCCATAGATACCTATCCCAACTGGGCGCTGGAAATGCGCGGGAATGACCACGGAGTCCTGGCCGCAGGTGGCGGACTGCAGCTTGTAGTCATCGAAGCTCGGGTGGAGGGTGCTGTCCGACACATACAGGTCCGCATCGCCGCTCAGGCTCCGCATCCGCAGGACGATCCTGCCCTCGTGGTTGAGCCTCAGGTAGCTGTAGTTCCCGGCCCCGATCTGGCCGTGGACCACGTGCAGGAGGAGCCACTCTTCCGGCACGTCGTCGTCTTCCGCGTCCCGGGCCAGGACCACAGCCTGGGACGCCAGGAGCATGAGCAGAACGCTTCGCCAGGGCACTGCCATTGCCGGGCGCTCAGCGCGGGGGCGTGCTAGCACATCCGCAGTTGCCCTGTCCCTGCGAGGACGCACAGGTGACAGACGGGCCACAGCGAAGCTCACCTGGGCACCCGCCGCCAGGCGCCCACGCGTCCACTCAGGGGTCCCCGGGAGGGGGCTGCAGAGTGGAGAAGGGGACAGCTGGTGTGGAGGAGGGGAGGGAACTGCAAGAAAGGAAGGGCCCAGGGGAGGAGCCGCCAAGGGAGGGGAACGGCGAAAAGGGAGACAAGGGGAAGAGCAGGGCGGCCGCCGCCACTCACCGCAGCGCAGAGCCGACAACACCCAGACCGAACCAGGCCTCCCCTTGGAAGGCCGAAAAGAACCGCAGCCCGAAGCGAAGGTTTCCGGAAGTCAGACGCTGCCCGGAAGCCAGAGGTTCCTCTCCCGGAAGTGAGGCTCCTCGCTCTCGCCAGAATGGTGAAAGGGCGTGACGTCGCGGGCGCGCGGGGGGGGGGGCTGTCTAGTAACCATAGCAACGCGGAGCTAGCAATTGGCTGGCTAGTTTGGTGGTCGCCGGGGGCTCTGAAGGCCGCAGGGCGACAGGTGAGATAGCAGAGGATGCATCCAGCTTGTTTTACCTGGTTCTGTTTCCGTGGAGAACGTGCTTCTGGGGAAGGAGCCCACGCTCGTCTCTTGGTCGCACCTGTTCTATCTTTCGGAGCGCCGTGCGGCGGGGTCGACGCGTGGAGGGTTTCCGCGGGCTCACCCCTTGAGCCAGGTTGCAGATCCCGCTGGCGTACTTCCTGGAGATTGGGGAAGTAGACTTGAACCCGTGGGGCCACCCTGTGGCCCTGTGTGGAGCTTGAACTGAGCTTCTGCCGTAACCCCGCCGTGGTCTGACCTTTGTAAATGAAATGGGGGACTCTGCATCCAGGGAGTGGTCATCGGTGATGGGTGGACATAACGGATATGGTCCTGGTGCATCGCTGTATTTGCTCCTGCTGGTCCTGGGCTGGTGGGCAAGCAGTCCCAACCAGGAACTGCACATTTTATTTCTCTACTGAGAAAACATATTGGGTTGGAATACCGAAGAGTGGGTACAACAGTAGGGAAACTTTTGAGTATGCCTTAAGCCACTACAAAAAGAAGTAATTTTAAACTTCAGAGCCGTAACTGATAGTGGTAGTACATGATTTTTCCTTACACCAGTCTATTCAGATGCTGTAATATACCATTGATTGGGTGCCTCATAAAAAACAGAAATTCACTTCTCACAGTTCCAGAGGCTAGAAATCCAAATCAAGGTTCTATTTTGGTGTCTGGCAGGGGCCCAAAATCTTGTTCATAAGTATGACTATTTTAGTCTACACAAGTGGTGGAAGGATCTGTTGGGCTTGGGGAAGCTCTAAGAAGGGCATGAAACCCGTCCAGGAGCCATCTACCTTCATGACCCACTCATGCCCACAGACCACCAACATAGGGGAGAGATGCAGTATGTGAATTTGAGATGGGACATATTCAGACCAAGGCCTCCTGTAACCTGTCATCGTGGCACGAAAGTGAAAATTACTGGTTTCGGAACCAAAAGTCTAAATTTAGGTGGTCCTCAGCTGGTTAACAAAAATACAGTTTTCGTTTTTTTGTAGTATAGTTTTCTAAATATAAATGATCCCAGAGTCTTCACATGGTGCTACATTCCCAGCACCTTTTCTATACTTTTATTTTGAGACAGGGTGTCCTGAACTTGCTAAGTTGCCCAGAGTGGGCTCAAACTTAGAATCCTCCTGCTTCATCCTTCCAAAGTATTTGGGGCTATGTTATGGGCGAGTGCAAGAGTACTGGTACCTTTAAGATACTAATAATTTAGGAAAAAATTTAAAGATGTAGTAACCCTGGTTATAACTTGGTTACATTCTCACACGAAACTCTTTCAGTTGTTACTCAGTTTATAGTTACATCCTTAGTATTTAGTACTGTCCTCAGAGTAACTAGAATGGGAAGCCTTGTTCCTCTCCTGGCTAATTCAGAGAACTTTACTTTGCTCTAAGCAAACTTTTGAGAGAACCTTTCTCTTTTTCCTTCAGTGCTGGGCATTAAACTCAGGCTTCACACATGCTAGACAAGCACTTTTCCATTGAGGTATCTCTACCCCCAATCCACCTTCAAGGGTACTTTCTGGTATTGTCATTTTCCTATGGGAGTGCAACACGCTTTTGAATTGCCTTATTATATTTTCCTCACTCACAAATATGGCATTTTTCTGGTCTGCATAGCACTAAGGTTTTTATCTTTTTAATCAGAAGAAAGCAATTTTATTTTTAAAAAAACATACACAAATATATACATATGAAAAAACCACAGTGAGATTTACAAGGTTTTAATGTTGGTCACCATTGAATAGCAGAGAATAATTGTTGCTTTAATGTATTTTCTAATTTTCTACATTTAGTATGTTACTATTTCTGTGTTAGTCAGAGGCTATTACATGTATAGTTTCCAGTTTTCCTGATGTGACTGTTTTTGTTTGCTGGCTTAACTTTAAAATAGTCTCTTTAAGTGTCACTCATCTCTGTATTTTCCAGAAATGCTTACCTGGGTTATGGTTTAGACTTAAATTGTCCCCCCGAAGTCTCAAAGGCTCAGGTGTGGGGCTCTTAGAAGGTGATTGGATCATAGACGCGCTTCACTCATGAGTGGCTTGCTCCACTGATGAGTTCATAGCTGAAGATGCAGTGAGGAGGTGGAATCTAGAGGATGATATTCTTGTCCCTGGTTCCTTCTGCGTTTTTCTGCTTCTGGCTGCCGTGTCACTTTGCCGTGATGTTTGTGACCTGCAGCTAACGGAACATGGACTTAACTCTCTGAAACTATGAGCCAAAATAAGCATCTTCTTTAATTTGTGGTTGTAAGATGTTTTGTCCTGGAAAGTGAAAGTGACTAACATATACAGTCTCAGATAAGCTTTTGTCTCCTACAAAATAAATTAATGTCTCTAAAACTTGTTCCTATTCATATGCATGCATGGGATGTTGGTGGGGAAGTCCTGTTACATTGGTTATTGCTGAGGAAAATACAGTAGGGAGAAGAAATAGGGGTGGAAAATTCAACTTTATTGTACCTGCATTGTTTAAATGTTTTACTCTGCATTGCGTTTGTAACTGAAAAAGAAGGTCAAACCATTCGTATTGATAAAGGTAGTGTAAATGGTGTATCAAGTAACCTGAGCAGAGTAACAATATATACTTTGGTCACAAGATCTTCTGTGGCTGTTCCAATCAGATCTTTCTCTTAGGCAGTTCTCTGCAAACTGTGACTCATAGACCTTGTGACCATCAGTTGTGATGTGTCAACATCACTGGAATAAAAAACATCTAGCAAATTAATAAAGCACAGATCTGGATGTGTCTGTGGATGGTTGACTGACTTGTAGACCAGCAAACTGAGGAAGGAGGACCCCCCTAGCGGTGGGTGGTATCAGTCAACAGGTTTGTAGTGGAGATTGAATATCAAAGGGGAAAGAAGAAGGAAGCCTGTCTGTTTTGAAGAGCTCCAGGATTTGTGAGTGCATGGGCACTTTCCTGACTTCCCCTGTAGACATCTGTCTCCATGTGTGCACTTTCTTCAGCCTTCTAACACAGACTCGTATCTGTGTCCCTTCAGTAAGCTTACAGGCCTTCGACCTTGGGCTGGTGTTATATCTTTGACTCCTCCTGTTCTGCAGCTTCCATACTGGATCCTGTTGCCTCTGATGCTGTAAGCCTACCTAATAAATCCCCTTGCATAATTATATATAATATAGTTTTTATTGATTCTCTTCTGCAGAATCCTAATTAATGCAGACCTCTTCTATCCATCGTCTATCTTCCTTAGTCCTCCAAAGTCTCTGTTTAGCTAGAGGTTGGAGAAGGAGAGGAGTCACACTTGCAAGAGTTTTGTGGGCCAGGCTTGTAAATATGTGCATCACTCATGCCCACATGTTACCTCTCCTTTCCAATCTGGCCAGAACTCAGTCATGTGGTGCCACCTAACTGCAAGGGAAACTGATGATTTGGGTTAGTTCTGTGTCCCCAAAGAAAGGGGAATGTTTGGTGAAAAATGAGCAGTCTTCCTTCTGGTGGCCAAATAAACACAGAAGGGACACACCTGATCAGAGTGCCCAGCCTGACAGGCACATCTCCCTCATTGTGCAGTTCTCCACTGGTGTGGTTCCACATGGTCCCAAGACCTATGAGCTAATAAGACAGACTGCTGGCTCCTTCACCAGGGTGCAGCAGTGAATGTGACCAGGGTTATCGCAACAGGTTCTCTTTCAGAAAGGGGTTGCTATAGAAGCTGGTCCGTAGTAGCTCTGACATCCTCTGGGGAGAGCTGGGAGAGCTTTCCTGGTTGAACCCAGGTTTTTTCTCTGACCATTATTTTCTGAGCTGTTGGCTCACCTTTGGCTGTTTTCCTGCCACAGCCCCATCTGATGTGGCCAGTGGGGACATGTCCTAAGTGCTGCTAGAGCCTACTTCTTGGAGCTGCAGGCCCAGGGCTAGAACTATCTGTGGAGAGCTGTCAGTGTGCCTTTACTCTCTGTTCTGCATTTCTTTGGCCTCATGTCTCCCTTGCAAACATGATGGGCTCTGACCAGTTTGCAGCTCCTTAGCTCAGGGACTAACACCTCTTCCATCATCCTTCCTTGTCTCATCCTCAAGCCTGTGCTTTTCCTTTAACATACTTGCTTTTCTGGTGGCCAGTAACTGCAATCATATCTTATCCCTAGACGTCTCCCAAAGCCTCACACATACAAAAGTAGGGCTTTTCACTCTTCCATGCTCCTTGACCATGCTGCCCTGTCTTGGAACCAGTTGACTGTGGACTGAAATGTCTATAAACTATGAACCAAAATCAACTTTTTCTTCTTTAACTTGTGAGTACTAGATATTTTGTCCTAGCAATGAGAAAGTAACTAATACACCACCATGGTCTGATCTTGCCAGAAGGCTGAATGCTGATGACCCCTTGGCCCTCTCATGGGCATCTGGAGGTATTTGGGGCCAAGCCCTAGATACCCACACTGAAGTGCTCTCCAGTGTGTTTTTTTGGTAGAAGAAAACCTGTGGAAAATCATGATATTCCTGCTGATGGGTAGTTACAGAGATGTCTGAAAAAAATCAGTGATCTTCTAGGAACCTTTTTTTGTTGTTTCATTTGCTAACAGAACAACCAAATGAGATCCTAGTTACATTTATTCCTTTTCAATTATACTTCCCTTACACATAGGGACAGTACTAAAGTTCATATAAGAAAGTGATGCAGGCCTTTGCTACTGCATGAATTGCCCTTGACCTTGGTCACACACTGACTTCTTGAGTTGGGTGACAGCACGTATCCAGTGCGCAGACTGCTTGTCCAGGAGGAAAACAGACCTGTGTCTGAGGAACTTACTTCATTCTGTGGTACACACAGATCCAGTACTGCCCAATCTAGAGAAGTTTCCCTGACAGCTCAGACATGGGGCAGACCCTAAATCACCCAGGGTCCTCATGGCCTCTTCCCAGCCTTCTGTGACTACAGGCCCAGTCTCTTATCTAATGCTGTTGAGTGTACAGTGAGTTTGAACTTTAGGAAAAGCTGACTCTAAGAAGGGTCCCAAGCGGCTTGCAGCCTAAATTCAGGGTGGAGCCTGAGATCACTTTTAATCTGTGGGTCGTGCATAATCTATGATTTTTATTTTTTAAGAAATATTGAGATGAGGTTTCACAGTTGCCCAGGCAGATATCAGCCTTGTGTGTGGCTGGGATTGTAGGTACGCACCACCACGCTGGTTGGGAATTTATACGCCTTGGGGTGCACTTTTGGATGCTCTTCACTGAAACAAAGCCTCCATTTTCATCTAGATTCTGTTCTTGCTGTTTCTTTAACTCCAGCATCACACTTTCTGACTGCCTGATCTGCCAGTTCCAGATGGCTCAGCAACTGTGCAGCAGGAGTTTAGCAGGTGCACCTGGCAAATGGGTACCAGGTGCTCAGCAGGTGTGCTTGGCAGGTGTTCACCAGGCATGCTCAGGAAATGCTTCATTGCTAAGCAGGTGTGTCAAGGGAATCTGATTCCTATGCCAGTATGGTGACCAGCAGGGTGACCAGCACGGTGGTCAGCTAGGGAAGGCCTGGTACCCTCTCTGCCATCATGGCCACCAAGATGATGACCAGAAAGTTGGGTCTGTCTTCCTACTTTGCTAGGAGAGCTCTAGCCATGTCCTTCAGTCCTGCAGTGGGTTGGGGCAATGACTCCTGGGTCAGTGCCCATGTGTCTGAAGTTATTATGTTTATGAAAGTACTAAGAATGGAAAGGGACAAGTCTGAATCATTCTTTATTTTCAAAGCTGTATTTATGCTTTGTGGAGACATAGCCAGTGAATCCCTGGTTATAATGCCCAGGGTAACCTAACTTTATGGTAGAGAATGCTATGAAATACTTGGATGTGTGCCAGGCTGGCTGTAGTATCTGTAATATGTGTGGACTACCTTGCAGCTTACCACCAGCTGCCCTGCTGTAGTGAGATGGAAGATAGCTTTGCTATAGTAGTTGATGTCAAGATCATAATTTTGAACACTGTATTCCTCACACTCAGTAGATCTAGTGTAGGCCTTGCCTGTGAGTTTGGGTTCTCAATTCACAGTGAGGAGACAGACCTGGTCTTACAAGGCCTATGGAGTGCACAGTCTGGGGCTGAATCCCTGATGGGGGAGTGAATGTAAGTAATGAATGTTTATCTACAGTAAATATCACAACTACAGTCATCATATGTGTACTTTATGTTTTCAGATTGAAGATGGAAACACCCCAAGAGATTTCCTCCACTGGTGGCTGTGAGAGTGATATAGTAACAGAAAAATACGTGGTTGACTCCAAGAAATGCGTTTCTCACGTGCAGCTGGCTTGCAGTGCCCAGTTCTGTGCCTTCCCTTTGGATGGAAATCAGCTTTGCCTATGGAGCTTCAGAGGTCCTTCACACCAGGTCGTTAACAGTTTGTGGGTGTTGCTTAAGTCTAAGGTCATGCAGGCCCTGCTCTACGTCTGTGTTTCTGTGATGCGTTTCTGTCTGCATTTCTGTGATGCTGTTAGGCAAGATTCCTTCCTGTGGATTCAGCTACCAACTATTGGGGAAAAGTATTGATAAAATCATTATATTAAGTTCTTAGTTTTATAAGTACTGCATGCTGATTGCCCCACTGGTGTGTCCTGAGTTCTTATTTTTTAGAAAGTAAATTTCCTGGAATTTCTTTATTTAAAAACACCTCTGATAAGAACATGAGCAAGAAAAGTTTTATCGTAACACAATCAGGACTCCCACATTCACATCTCCAGTTTGACCTTTCTCTGCAGTGAAGCAACAATATTTAAGGGCAAAGCCTTCTCCATGAATTACGCGCCTGGAAACCAGCCCGGGCCTGGCCTCCTGCCATGCCCACCCAGGCAGTTGCTTCTTGACTGGGGCTGGAAGCAGCAGAGGTCAGCTTGCTGTTGTTGAGCGGTGTGTAAGTGGAGTTGTGCACCCTGCACTTTTCCAGCTAGAGTCTCTCTCATCCAATAATGTGTTTACAAGGCTCACATCACTTCTTTTTCACTGCTGTGCAGTACATTGGAATAGACCACAGCTTACCTATTCTAATGTCAGAAGACGCTTTATTTTCATTCTTTGGTTGCGACATATATTTCTTTATATGTCTAATGGTGTATGGATGTGTGCTATTGCTGAATTTCAGGGGTGTGTTCACTTAGTAGGCAGTGCCAAGTAGGTTTGCCAGTGGTGGCAACAATTGAGTTCTACAGATGGTGTGTGAGAGCTCCGTGCCTGACAGCCTTGCTGGCACTGAGCCTTTCCATTGTAATTGTGTTGGTGGGCAGATGAGCCTCATGCTACCTAATTATAGCTTGCAGTTCCTTATTGCTTGATGGTGAGTGAGGGTCACCACCCTTTTGTACATCTACTGGTCCTTTAGATATTTGCTTTTGTCATGTATGTATGGTGTGTGTGTGTGTGTGTGTGTGTGTGTGTGTGTGTGTTGCTGGGGGTCTCTTGCCATTTTCCTACTGCAACATCTGTACTTTCCCTGTTGGTTTGAAGAAATTTTTTATATGTTATAAATAATAAAAGCTTCCTGTCACTTCAGTTTGCAGTTTCAGAATTATTATTTTGAGATTCATCCACATAGTTTTTCTTTTTTTATTTTAAAGACGAAAAAATTTCAAAACAAGATAATAGGAGGGTGACAGTTGTTAATACATTGCGTATTGTTATCTTTAAATTAGTTAGTCAGAGTACCAGATATCAGCACTTAACTGTCCAAACAATATTAGCACAAACCTTTCTTTTCAATGAATTAAGAGTAATTAGTAGTATGACTATCTTAACTCTTATATATATATATATATTTTTTTCTTTTTGCTTTTCCCTTCCTTTTCTCCATTCCCCCAACCTAGTTTCCCTTTCCTTTTGAAGTTTCTTCCCATTTTACAATATGTATTTTACATTTTGGATTTATTTACTCTTCCAGCTTCTCACATGAGGGAGACAGTCACCCACATTGTTGCGTTTATCAGTAGATCCTCCTTTTTTTTTTTTAAACTACTGAAGAGCATCCCATTATATGGTATATTATACCTTGTTTATTCATTTTCCTATTGGTGGATATTTAGGTTTTATTTAGTTTTCAGCTATTAAAAACCAAATGGGTATGGATTTTTATGTTTGTGTCTTTTGCTTTATAAATGTCAGTTGGCTTATACTGGCTAACTGTTCCTCAAGTCTCCTATATTCTTGGTGATTTTATGTTCACTTATTCTATTAATTGCTGAAAGAGGTTTGCTTATTTATTTACTTATTTACTTAATTTATTTATTGAGACAGGATCTCACTATGTAGTGCAGGCTGGCCTTAACCTCATGGCAATCCTCCTGCCTTAGCCTCTCTAGTGCTGGAGTGACTGGCATGCACTACTACGCCTAGCTTAAGAGAGGTGTATTTAAATTTGTGACTCTAATTGTGAACTTGTCAGTTCCTTCCTTCTAGGATTTTGTTCCATGCGCTCTGCAACTCTGTTATGGAGCGCGTGGGTGTTCAGTACTCTTGTGTCCTCTCGACGTACTGGCTCCATTTATTCTGCGTGACTTCTCTACCCTTGGTGCTATTCTTTGCGTTGACCTCTCCCTTGGCTACTTTCTGTTCTCAGTAATGTCAGCAGGTTGTATCTTTTACTTTTCCCCTTACAGCCTTTATGCCATTATAGCCATGCATTTGTCTTCCGTGTGTGTGCAAGACCTCCCAACACAAGAGATTCAAGCATCAGGAAAACATCTCACACATGTGCCAAGGCAAGAACATTTTGGTGCTCCTCAGTTTTGTGTAGCTTCTCAGATTTCCATCCATTTTTTTTGTGAAGCACTTTCCTCCTTCCTAGAGCATTCATGCTGATAAATTATCTTAGCTTTTATCTGCCTGGAAACTTATATTTTGCTATTTTTGACAGACATTTTTACTAGGTAAAGAATCCTAGATTGACAAGTTTTTCTGCAGTATTTTAATATTTTGCTCTACTGTCTTTCCAATTACAAAAGTATTGTTATTTTTATGAATTTAGTGTGTCATTTTTTTCTCTGGCTGCTTTTAAAGATTTTAAATTTCCACTAGTTTTGAGTAATTTGATTATGATATGTCCTGGTGTAATTTTCTTATCTCTTAGTTTTGAAGTTCCATGAGATCATAGTTTTCATCAAATTTTGAAAAACTGCAACCCTTATTTCTTTAAATATTCCCTCCCGCAACCTTTCCATGTTCCACTTACTTGTGTATTAGGCCACTTCAAGTTTTCTACCATTCACTGATAGGCTTTCCATTTTATGTATGTGGATTTTTCTCTGTATGTTTCATTTTGTATAATTTCTACTGCTGTTTCTTCAAATCTAATTATTCTTTCTTCTGCAATGTCTAATATGCTGTTAATTCTCTGAATTTGTTTTTCATCTCACTTTAGTTTGCATCTGTAGCAGTTGTCTTTTTTCATAATTGGTATTGAACCCAAGGCCTCAGACACTCTAGGCACGTGTTTTACCACTGTGATACAAATCTAGCCCTTTTCATTTTCAGATAGTGTTTCACTAAGTTGTCCAGGCAGGCACTGAACTTGTAATCCTCCTGCCTCAGGCTTCCAAGTAGCTGGAATTACTGGCGTGTGCTGCTTGCTTCCCCTTGCATAGATTCGGTTTAAAAACTACTCTTCTCTGTATCTACTTAACTTTTGAATGTATGGAAAAAGTTATAACTGTTAAAAAATTTGTCTAACTTTTGGGTCAGTCTGTGCCATTTTTCTGTGGTACCTTATTTCTCTTTGTTTTGATTGAATGGTCCTATCTTTTTCAATACCTGCTCATTTTTGATTGAATGCTGGATATTATGTATGAAAAAATGTAGCATTAATTTGAGATTCTGGGTAATTTCATCTTCGCCCAGACAGAATATAGGTTTGCTTCTGGTTGTTGCTCATGCTAAGGGCTTGCCAGCGGTCCCAGACCACCTTGTCGTAGTCAGAGATCAGGGTAATTCATAGCTAGCTTTAGTTTTTGTGAGAACTGTTCTTTTTTTAAGAACAGCTTTGGTTGCCTTTTGATTTGAGTTTTACACTTTTTAGGCTCCCATTCTAACCCTGCAAATTATCAACAAGTTCCACCCACTCACCTTAGCATTCCTAGCAGAACTTTGTAAAAATCCATTCACAGTGTTTTAGAAAGATGCAGAGTTCCCAATATCAAGGCACTCAACTCTGTTTCAGAAGTACTACAGAAGTGCCAGTGACCACTGTCATTCTCTCAGTAGGATATTTCTCCTTATGTTTTGAAAATGAGACATTTGACTATATCATTTTGTGCTTTTAGCCTCATAAATGTCTCAGGTTCCTTGGCATTTTCTGGAATGTCAGAAAGTTGACTGGATGGTACATATCTTCATGGCACAAGTGCCCACAGGTACTGGGATCACCTTCTTCAGTTTTCTTCTATGTGATCTCGGTATCATAATTCTCTAGCACCTTTACTGCTTCCTGATACTTTAAAAATGTTGTTGTTATTATTATCTTTACAACTTTCCCAGTATTATCCAAAGAATTGGTGCAGATGAATTGGTCTGCTGTGACCAGAAGTGGTACTTTCCTTGTCCTCTTTAGAATCACATCCCTGTTGTTTATCTGATATCAATGTGTATGCGCATCTTCTTACCATGGACCAGATGGTCCTGACCCGTCTGAATCTCTTCCTGCCTTAATTTGTGTTTCCTTTCTTTTCATGCTGTTGTTTTAGTCTGTTGCGCTGAGTCCGTGTGTGTTGTCCTTCTCTCTGTCCCTCTATGTACATTGGTCCTGGAGTCTTCCATCCCTCTGCTTCTCTCATCTGCATCACCACTGCTCTGTCTGGGCCGGTTTTGTGTCTTTGAACAGTTTGCACATTCTCATTGTCTCCCCGGCCCACTGAATACCCCTTTAGTTTCTCCTCCACACTTGTGTGTTATGGACTATATCTAATGTCCCCCAAAGCCTCCTGTGCCCACAGGTAGGGCTGGTGGCATGGGATTGGACTGTGGGGGTGTTATAGCCAGCTTGGTGTTGGAAGGTATGGTGTGGTCAGAAGTGACTGGCCCCTGGAAAGGCCCTTCTCGCTGCCATCACTTTCCTTTGCTCCCTGCTTCTGCGTGTCATAAGTGAGCAGCTTTTCTTTCACTGTGCCCCTCTGCCCTGCTGTTTTCTGTTTGGAGCCTGCAAATGTGGACTGAAACTTAGAACGTGAGCCAAAACAAACCTCTGCTCTTTTCAGTTGCTGGTGCCAGGTATTTTGTTCCAGCAATAAGAAAAGTGAATAAGACGTTGTAGCAGTATTGTGTTCCTCTGCTCACACACCTCTGCTGGCCTCCAGTGCCCTTCCACACTGGCTGCCTCCACGTAAGTGTAAGTGCCAGGCCCGCAGCACCTGTTCCCAGCCTCACCTGGCTCTCTGCAGGAGCCAGCAGGGCCTCCAGCCCATTTGCCTCCCAGGCTGGGGGTCTCCTGGCTCAGCTGGCCCCCTTCTGCCGGCAGTGAGGACTCACCATGCACCTGCTTGTTAATGGACTCCAGAGAAGGGAAGGAGTGGTGCTGCCTGCATCGCTGTCAGTGAGTGAGGTGGGGTGACTGAGGATGGCTAAGCTGGGATTTCAGGGAGCCAATTCAAAATGAGTGCAGGAAATGCACATATTTCACAGTTTTAATTGGCCTATTTTCTTACATTTTGAAGTTGTGTTTTTGTTCTTTTATTTTTAGATATTGTATGTAATTTTGAAAGTTTTGTTTTTGATCTTTTAGCTTCTAATCCTGCAAGGACACCTGCAGTCAATTACTGCTATAGCTTTTGGAAATCGAGAGACCCCCTCTCTCATCTGTTCTGCATCACAGGATTTTGTTATGATGTGGAACATGCAGGAGTGCAGAGAAAAGATAATTCAAGGTAAATAGAAAGATGCAAGTCATTTAAATAATATTTAAATGACTTGAATGTATGATGTAGGGTTACTCTAAAAACTGTGGATAATAAAAGCTGTAGTTCTTTCAAACTGCAGGCCACACCCTGCCTGGGGACAGTATAGCCTAGCCCTGCAGGAACTTCCATCTCAGACTCACTGCTACTTTGTCCTACCCTTCACATCTTGGCACAGATATCTTCTTGCCATGGCTCCTCTTGGTACCACCTAGCACCTGATCCCCTCCCACTGGCCTGTCCCTGTGGCACATGCTTCCTTTCAGCAGTTTCAGGAACTCATATCCCTATCCTGGCTGGCTATGCCTCCCCTCACTGGCTATGTTAGGGACTGAGGGCAGCGGCCTCTCTAGTGGCTGTTCCCAGTTTCTAGAGGGAGGCTGGTGTGGTGCATGTGACATGGAGCAAGCCCACAGGACGGCCTGGCCATATCTGCATTCCACAGACACATATATCGGTCCTTTCCCGGGCCTTGCTGGCTGAATACTTGTGTCTGCTGCACAGCAGGGCCTGAAGATGGGAGTCCTGTCCTATGCCCACATGTCGAGGGCTGCTGGGTGTGCTCGACTCAGAGCTGCAATCATCTGGGCCAGCTTTGTCCATACAGTTGTCATTGTCACCATGGGGCCCTCAGGCTGGCTTGGAGATGACCTCATGGGGGTACAAAGCCCCTGAGGCGGTGGCTCTGATGGCACACTGTCTCTCTGCCTACCTGATATGACAAGGGCAGGTTATTTGGCAAGACCTGGGGTGAACAGAGGGAGAAGAACTGGGGCACTCAGCTTAGTCTGTGCAGCATGTCCCGGATTCCTGCAGCCCAGCAGAAGAGACCTGTTCTTGATGATACCACACTACTTCCCTGCAGAGAGGGTGTGTGTTCTGAAGGCTTTTGAAGACTTATTGATGTTCACTGGTCGAAGGTTCCTTTGAAGGAACCCAAATCATAATGGCATGGTGGTACATGCCTGTAACCTGAGCTACTCAGGACCCTAAGGCAAGGGGTTCCCAAGTTCAAGCCCAGCCTGGGCAATTTAGGGAGCCCTATCTCAAAAGAAAATAAAAAGGACTGGACATTTTGTAGTTCCATGGTAGAGCAGCTGCCTACCATATCTGACGATCCAGCATTGCCAAAAACAGAACCAAAATCGTATTTGAGTTCATTAAAACTCCCCATGCAATCTTACAGGCAGAACTGCGTTGTCAGCCCTTATCTCACGGTGTGATGTCATGTTGCAAATTTGATGAACTGACACTTATGTTTGAAACCCCCTCTAGGGCTGCTTCCTCGAGGGACTGTCATGAGAACCCTTCTGGGTAAAGTCCTGTGTTTAAGGTTTAGTCCAGACAATCATGTTATTGCAGTTGGCTCTAGAAACACAATATTCATGCTGGATGTCAAGGTAAGATTTAGCAAACTCAGCGAAGCACCCTAGAGTGCAGAGCTGATGGGGTCTCTCAGTGGCAAGGTCGTGGCCTCTTTTTCTTTTTCTGTTCTTATTTTATAACTAGAGGTTTCTGATTTGTTTTTAGAGGGGTGTTAGGGAAAAATTTGAAAACATGTCTTTATTTTGCAGTTTATGTAAAAATGTCTTAAGAACTTTATAGGAAACCTGGCCATTAAGAATGACCTTAACAAATGTGTTTTGTTTATCTCTCAAATTCTTTCATGGGGGGATCCCCACAGTCATCTGAAGGCAGTGGTTCCTCAGCTCTGCCAAAATTCTTGGATTCCACCAAGAACCACACTTCTCACTTACTTTTTAATTGAAATTAGTTAAGTAAATCAACCTATGTCTTGTAGGTTGTTTATTTTACATATAGTATGTGCAATTGTTTGATCCATGATAGAGGAAAGTCAGGGCTCACAGAGCAGGGGTGGGACCTGGGGAGTGTGAAGGAGGACTTTGTTTCTTTGAAGTTGTTTCTGCTTGAATCCCAGCATGGCAATTACCCATGGGCTGGATTTTATCTTGGCTTCTGTTTACAGATTAGCGTAGGAAAACAGGAGATGTCATCTCTGTGTACTGCAGTGTTTGGGCTCATTGTCAAATGAGGCCCCCATGAAGAAAAGTCAGCCACCTTGTGTTAGCCACAGTAGGGTAGGGTGTGTTGTGCAGCTTGGTAGAGGGCTTGAAGCGTTTCCTGTTCAGTCTGCTAAAGCCCCCAGAATTAGTTAGTGATTCACCTTCAAATACTTAACGTGGTACTTGTGCAGACGTCTTGTGGATGAATGAGTAACGCGAGGGCAATCAACCATAGAACAGAATTAATCACCCAAATGGAAGGAATTGATACCATAATGTCAGAAGAAAGGAAAAACCAAATACAGTAGGGAAGTACTTAAGACTCTTAGTTATTGAAGGAGGATGAGGAGTCCACAGAAGGAAAATGATAAACAGAGGTTTATGTCTCAGCTGCACATCTCAAAGTCCTTGCAAATGAAGGGTGAGACTGCAGTAGCTCATCTGGCTGACAGATGGCCTGGAATGGCCTGTGCTGCCTCGACACTGGTGTGGAACGTGAAAGAAAGTACAAGGGAAGAACAGAGTGAGTAGACACAGGTGAACGGGCGGCCAGTGAGGGCCGCGACCACAAATGGGACACAGGAGAAGGTCCGAAGGGGGCAGTGTGGTGGGGTGGGTGAGGGCACCAATGAGGGGAAAGCCAGTGAGCATGTGACACATAGGAGAAGGTACCAAGGGGACAGTGGACACGCTACCAGGGAGTGGAAAAGCCAAAGGGGTGAGGTGTGAGAGGACACTGTAGGGATAGCATGGTGTAATGGCAGGTTTGTAAAGCATCTGGCGTGTGAAGCTAGACCAAGATGACCGCATAGTGGACATGAGTGAGTGGCCCGTCCAGCTAGGGAACAAGCCATTAGAGTGCGGGATGTTAGAAGATGCCAGAGGAACAGCGTTGCAGATGTAGGCAAGTGGGCGGTCCAGTTAGGTTACAGGTGGTGAGTGTGTGGGATGTGAGGACTTGGTGAGGGGACAGCATAGTGGACATAGGTGAGCGGGCTGCCTTGTGAGGGAACAAGCCACAAGCCTGTGACGCAGGAAAAGTTACTGACTGGATAACATGGCTGACATGGGGAGTGAGCTTTCCAGTCAGGGAGGAGCCGCGAGCGCGGGAGATCTGAGGAGACTGTCAGAACAGTGTGTGCGTGTGTGCGCGTCTGTCTCTCTGGTAAGGGAACAAGCTTTGAACAAGTGACACATGAGGCCTTCCTTAGAGGACAGTGTAGTGCGTGGAGTGAGTGGGCTTTCCAGGCAGGGAAGAAGTCACATGCATGGAGCTGTGAGAGGACGTAGGGGGACAGTGCAGCAGACATGCATCAGTGCTCTGTCTAGTCAGGTAAATCATGAATGTGTGGCATTGTAGAAATTACCAAGGACAGTGTAGTGGACATGGGGAGTGAGCTTTCCAGTCAGTGAGAAGCCATGGGTGTGTGAGATCTAAGAAGATTCTCCGAGACACTGCAGTGGACCTGTGTGTATGACTATCTGGAAAGGAAACAAACTAGGGGCAAGTGGCACATGAGACCCTAAAGAGAGGGCGGTGAGGTAGACTTAGCTTGGTGTGCTTTCCAGGCAGAGAACAAACCACAGGCGTGTGACATATGAGAATGTACTGAGGGAGGGCTGGGGATATAGCTCAGTGAAATAAGTGCCTGCCTAGCAGGCACAAGATCCTGAGTTCGATCCCCGGTACTGCAAAAAAGAATGTACTGAGGGAACAGCATGGTGGACATGGGTGAGCGTGCTGCCCAGTCAAGGGACAAAAGACTAGCGTGTCACATGGGTGAATGTACCAAGGGGACAGTGTGATGGACATGCGTGAGTGCACTTTCCAGTAAGGGAACAGGCCACAAGCCTGTGACATGTGAGAACACCCTGAGAGGGGTCAGTGTAGTGGAAATGGGTGAAGGGGCTGTTCAGTGAGGGGCCAAACCAGGAGTGTGTGACGTGTGAGAACACAGTGTGGGAAGAGTACAGTGAGGACAAGCCGTGAGTGTGTGACATGGGAGACTGTACCGAGGGGACAGCGTGGGGGACTTGGAGTGGGTCAAACCCCAAGTGTTCTGCTTTCATCCGAGCACTTGAGAGGGAATCTGTCCATCATAGTGGCTTTGAAAGATTTCCAGTAGATGTAGAACACTTTGGTTAAACTACTCTTCAAACATCTTAAAATGCAACTACTTACAGTATTTTCCGGGATACCTTGCTGTTTGTAGAGAATTGTGTAGCTTCACTTCATAGAGCTTGGAGGGAACAGGAATCTGCTCTTCGTAGTAGTCTCCTAACTGACCAGGTTCTGGCCTGTGGACTTGCTGTTATAGTCCTTACTCTAGTTCCATTCATCCGCATTCAGCCCTGTTTAGTCAAAGTCTTCAGAGTTCAGTGTCTTTCTTTACGTTCTGTCTCTCCATGTTCATTGCAGTGTGGCTATTTCTCTCATCTGCAAAGAGGGCCATAAAGCTGAGGGACAGTGCCCAGCCCTCAGTGCTGACCCCACTGGACTGGTTGCATGTGGGGGCACTGGTGATGTTCGGGAGCCCTGACCTCTCACAGCCCCAGTTCCTACCCCGCGGTAGGAACGGTGAGCTGGTGACATTAGCTACTGTGTGCTGCCCACATGTGAGAGGTTTCAGGATTTTTGGAGGTGAGAGCTCTGGGGTAGCTGTTACTAGCTTCTTATGTTTTGGTGACTCCCTAGTATAGAACAGATGCTGAGGGAGAGGGACAGTAGGGTAGACTGAGGGATGGATGAATGAGCGGATGCATGGATGGAGGAGAAAGGCAGAAGGACAGAAGCAGCAACAGAGACAGACAGACAGGGAGACAGAGATAGGAGAGACAGAGATAGAGGCAGCCACAGACACAGAAACAGAGACAGGACCATTGATGGGAGAAAGAGACGGAGTGAAAAAGACACACAGAGACAGACAGAGACTGGGAAATCCAACAGACACTGGAGAAGTTAAGCTTTATGCCCATCCCCACCTGCCCCAGGGGAGTCTAGGGGAGTCCAGCAGCAGAAAGTCTCAACGGGATCCAAGATGTAGAACCTAGGAAGACGCAGAATCACGAGGGCACAGCTTCCCGCTGTGTGCAGGGCGAGCTGTGGTTGGCTTTTATCCTGTACAGGTGCGGACAGTGTGGGGTAACTGTGCATCCCTCAGGGTCAGGAACACTGGGAGTTTAATGTCTGGGGTCATAGAGGGAAGCGGTTCTACATTTAGGAGAAGTGGCTTGAAGGTAGTTATTTCAATAGAACTATTACACTGTAAACAATATAATGCCGTGTGTGTGTGTGTGTGTGTGTGTGTGTGTGTGTGTGATTTCTTTATGGAAATAATTCCAGAAAATTCTATCAGTAATCTTTACAACTTTTCCTAGGGTCATTCTGTGCTGATGGAGCTGAAGGGTCATCAGGGCTCAGTGACTGCTGTGGAATTTTGTCCTTGGCAAGCACATGTGCTCATCTCATCATCTGAAGACCGAAGCTTTAAGGTAAGGGTGGATGCTAGGCAACTATCCAAACCCTGAAAAATGCTCATGGACACATGGACACAGTGCTGTTTGACAGTTTCTGCCATGTACGTGGCTTTATTTGTGCCACACTCATATGCAAAGCTATTCTCCTAAGCTTTCACACAAAAATGGAGTCTTGATGTTCTGGTGGGGTGAGGAGCTGTACTGTGATTGCCAGCAGCACAACTCTGGCCTTCCAGCATTCCCACATGGGCTTCCTGGGCTACAGGGATTCTCCTCAGATCCAGTTCTGGGAACTGCATTATTAGGTTACAGCCACAGGATTTGCTAGTGACCAAGAACAGAAGAACCAGTGGCCCCTATCAAAGGAATCAATCAGAGGTAAACCATACCTTAGAAGGAAATGAAGTGTAAATTTATATCCCATCACCCCCAAGTTAACAGGTACCATTGTGAGTATCTGTGAACGGAAGGGCACTTACGTGTAATACCTGCAGAGAAAAGCTGAGGTTAACGAATGCACATCAGAAGAGAGAACTGTGCAAGTACAACCCTTGCTAGTTCAAAATACCTGCCTGGTGAGCGCTGGTGCCAAACTGGAAGGGCACTGATTCCCCATGTTGGAAGTAGCACAGAGGCTTGAATCCCAGTTACATCACCGATCAACAGTATTGGGCACACAACCTCCTGCCTCAATTTTCTACTAGTAGAACCTTGGTTTGGGAACATAATTCGTCCAGAAATATGCATGTAATCCAAAGCACTTGTATCAAAGTAAATTTCCCCATAAGAAATGGTGGAATCTCAGATGATTCTTTCCCCAACCCGAAAATAGTCATAAAATGATTGCAATATTTTGAAATAATTGACATTGAGAGAGGATCACCAACAATTTTATAGGGGAAGGGAGAGGGAAGCAGTGGGAGAAATTCATTGGCTTAGTTGTGATCAGTGATGTTTGGCATTATGTACTACTTGTGTTGCAAGATATCACTCTATTGTCAAGTTAAAATTTATTAGAAATGTGTGCTTGTCTTGAAAAATACTCACAGAATAAGTTAACCACAATCTAAGGTTTTACTGTATATTAAATGGACAAAACAGTGCTCTTGCTTTTGGTATTGGTGAGAGTAAAAGGAGTTGATGTTTTGAAAAGACTTTGGTCTATAGTTGCCATAGGGGATGTCGTGAGTCTACTGCACAAGTGAAGGTCACAGTGAGGACATGGCCCTGAGGATGAGTTCAATGACACTCAGGAAGAAGCCCAACAGATGAGCTCCTTGTACAGTTAAGATTCCCTATAGGGAAGAGCTTGATGTACAGTTGGCATGCTCTGTAGGGATGAGCTCGATGTATATTGGGATCCTCTGTAGTGGTGAGCTCACTGCAGAGTCAGGATGCTCTGTAGGGATGAACTCACTGTACAGTCAGGATGGTTCATAGTGAGAGCTCACTATGCAGCCAGGATGCTCTGTAGGGATCAGATCACTGTGCAGTCAGGATCTGATGCTCTGTAGGGGTTGCTCTCTCATACAGTCAGGATGCTTCATAGTGGTGAACTCTCTGTACACTCAGGATCATCTCTGCAAGAGGGGCTGCTTTGCCATTAAATGCCAGGATTCTCCCTGGGGTGAGGTCACACTCCTTCACATGTTGAGTACCCATGCAGAGCCATTTCTAACTTTGTCATAGGTTTTTATTTTTAATCTAATCCTACTGGACCCAAAATTCGTTATCTACTGAAGTGTGAGGTTTTTTCCTTCACAATTCTTCTATTTCTTACCACTTTTCTATTATTTTAAGGCATAATTTTATTTCCTGTCTTATAATCATCCATATAGGTTAATATATAATTTGGTAGGAATTAGTTTAAGGTATAGCAATAATGGATACATTTTTACCTTCTCTAAAGGAATGTCTCTTTGCTTAAAGGTCTGGAACCATTTTACGGGATCATTAATATTCAGTTCATCCATTTTAACAGGTAAACTTAAAACTTTTCTCCCTTGTACCTAAAGACTTTCTGTAATGAAATCTTCACCATTCTTATGCCGTCCCATAGGCGCAGCCATGATCCTCTCCATATATGGAGTAGATTGAGTCCTTGACATTGTTTATTAGTGCATGTTAGTTTTACAGACTAGTGGGTTTCATTTGGATAGATTAGTTTTACATGCATGTAACACACTTTGATCTTTTTCATGGTCACGTAGTTAACCACCTGGTCTGCCCTGCCCTACCACCTTGTTTGCTTTTCCCTATAAGATTCCCCTTTCTATTTTATCTTCATTCTGTTGATTCCATTAGTATCAGGCTCAGAGTTTTGCAAATGCTGAGGAATGAAGTCATGAACCAAAGGAGGGTGTCAGGAGAGATTTTATGAAGAGCAGCAGGTTTTAGGGAGGTCCTGAGTGGGGAGATGCATTGTCACCTGGCTTAGAGTCACTTAGAGGTAAGCCGGGCATAGGCTCACTTAATCACCTAGTGGTCACCTATTTCAGTCAGTTGAAGAAAGGACCAGATGGAATTTAGGCTCACTCTCTCAATCTCTTTACATAGCTTTCACAGTAAACTGGGATCTTACAAAGAACTGGTTACTTTGCATTACAATTTCCTCAGAACTCAGAAACTTAGTAGGGGTATTCATACTGTCCCTTTAGAATGGAGGGGCCACATTTCATGTTACCTGAGGAATGGCTATTCCTGGCCTGAAGTCCTAGTTTGCTATTTATATTTAAATTTTCATTGGTATGGCTGACTACCCAATTTATTCTTAGTCCTCCCCATATCTAGCTGCCTCACTCAGAAGCTAATGCTATAAACTATCTTCTACACTGTCTTCTGTTTTTTTGTTTTTGTTTGTTTATATTCCACATAGGAGAAAAAACTATAGCATTTGTCTTTCTAGATCTGGCTTATTTTACTTCACACGATAATCTCCACTTCTATCCATTTTCCTACAGTGGTATCACAGTGGAGGATCACTCAGTCATAGAAAGCAACAGAAGAATAATATTTTGGAGTTTTTAACTTAAAAATATATTTGGAGTCTGAGCTTCTCGTCTCATAGACTTGAACAAAGTGTACTGGCTCTCAGATAAAGCACCTGGCCACAGAAAGCCTCTGTTCTCCTGGACAAATGAGACTCACCTTCAAATACCATAGTTCTGAGTCTCATCTGTTCAAACCTGTGGACTCGTATGCAGTGAGGAGAGACGAGTGTGCTTGACCCAGTGGTTAGACTGGAGACATCTGCACATCTCGTGAATTCTATGGTAGCTGTGTGCTTTCCTCAAACTATCTTTTTGGAGGTGAATGACCAGAGTTGTGGGTCCCATCTGTTAAGCAGTGTGAGAGAGCCCTGTGCTGTAGGTCTGCTTCCCACAGGAGGGACCTGGTCAAGCTGTCTTGGGAGCACATCCCACTAGCAGCCCATGTGCTCCTCCAGCATCTGGGGGCTTACTGCTCATTTATGCAGTGTGTTCCCATGGAAGGGAACAGAAGGTAGCATGAAGTGGGAATTTCCCAGGATGAGACTTGAAAATGCTAAAGAATATGCAGATAATTTGGTAACTTGGTACAGTTACTATTAGGTTTTCCTAAAGATTCTATATTCTTCCTGGTTCAATTTATTCATGTGTAGACTATGGTATTCTAACAACTCGAATACATTTACTGACCTATGAGAAAGTGTTCTTGGAAGTATGTTGGAATTATCATCTTGGTATTTATTATATGGAATTATTTGATTCTCAAGAACATAATTATAAACTTGATCTTCATTGTCATTTATAGCTTATTTGTACATATAATGTTTAAGTATTTTATAAAATGGTATATCTTTAAAATTTTTATGAGTACATGTTTGCAATTCATGAAGTTTGCAGTCATGTTGGGGAGTAGTTACGTGTACATTCTGTAGTTTATTTCTTTTTCTGGACATATGAAGTTCTAAAATATGCATTTGCCTAATTCTTCTAATTCTTGACCAGTTAGTGTAAGGTTAACACACTGACATTTGACAGTCTAGGCAGCAGTGTGTCAGAGCCTGCTGACATTACATGATGGTGAGATTTACTTTGGGAAACTGAAACGTGCAAGTAACATATTGCGATCAGCTTCAGTCCTCTGTCCTTTTGCTTTCTCCCCTTGCCTGCTTACTGCTTTCTGTCTCCAGAAGTCTGCTTCTGATTTCCTGTCTTTTATCCTGTATGTATGTATGTATTTTTCAAGTTTTGTAGGAGAAATCATGTGAAATTTAATTTTCTGAGTCTGGCTAATTTCACTGAACCTGATGATTTCTAGTTCCATCCATTTTCCTGCAAATGGTGTAATGTCATTCTTTTTGTGGCTAATATTCATATATATATGTATACACATATTTATATCACATTTTTAATCTCTCCATCTACAGATAGTCACCTAGGTTGTTTCCATAGCTTAAGTGTTGTGGATTGTGCTGCTTTAAATATAGTTATGCATGTATCATAGTATGCAGTCCTTCATTCTTTTGGGAATATATCTAGGAGTGGTATGTTTGGGTCAAATAGTATTTCTATATTTAGTCTTTTGAGGAATCTCTATGCTGATTTCCATCATAGTTGTAGAAGTTTACATTCCTACCAGTAATATAGGAAGGTTCCTTTTCCCCAGCATCTTTGCTAAAAATTTTGTGTATGTGTCCTTCATGATGCCATTCTGTATGGGGTGAGATGGAATCACAAGGTGGTTTTAATTTGCGTTTCTCTGTTGGCTAGACATGGTGACCATTTTTTCATATACTTCTTGTTGCTAACTAAAAGGACATGGTTTCCGCATCATTCTAACTTGACCGAAAGAAGTACTGTCAGTAAAGCTGATGGCTGCGGCTGACTGAGGAACCTAATTGTGCTTCTGTTCCTTTCTGTAGCATATCCCCTCCTGAGTCTGCTAGTCGATGAGGAAAGCAAGCAGCTTGTTACTGGGTGTGCCTATGGGCAGGTGAGAGCTGTAGAACTGCGCTTTGGCTTGCACACATTGTTTATAAGTTAACCTGTGCACTGAGGTCTTTGTTTCAATGTCTCTCTGGATGTTTTTGTGATTTGAAGGAACAGTCACCTCAGGGTGCCATGATGGTACAGCTCTGCATCACAGTATCACAGCGGGGTCAGGGGTGGGGTGACCCAGCACCTGTGCCCCTGACCCTGGTAGTCTGGCTGTTCTAGAAGCTCCAGGTGGGACTGCAGTAGAGTGAAAGCTGAAAGTTGAGAAACACTCACATGAGCATAGCATCGGCTTTAAATATTTTTGAGAACTAAAGACATTTAACCTGCTTAAAAAAGTTTTTTTATCTAAGCATTGTAGGCTTACTTTGGAAAGCATGGATATACATTTGGAAGCTAATTTTTTTGGAAAAAATCAACTGCTGTTACTCTATGCCTTAACACCCTGGTCAGAAGTACCCCTCGGTGGAGGCAGTGGCCAGTGATGTAGAGGAATCTGGGCATAAACCTTGGGGACCTAGAAGGTGGGCATCTTGAGGAGACCTTGGTAGTCAGGGTTACCACATCTGCACTCTGGGCTGACTGTCCATCCTGACAGGTTCTCTGGGGTCCTTGGCATCTCCTGAGAAAGGGCAGCCAGTGGAATAGAAGAACAGCCAAGCCATATCTCTGAGGGACAGCTAGGGACATATTTCTTGGGACCCGTCCATCTGAACCATGTTCCCTTCAGCATGTTACTTTCTATTCCTAAATACCACCATTAAAAGAGATACTTTTCTGCATGTGTTTGCTTCACAGCTTTGGGTTTTCAGTTTGATCGAAGGACATCATTACCGCTGTGTAGCCCGAGTGGACCTGAGGAAGAAAAGCGAGACTTTCGTCACTAGGAGGATGGAGTCTGGAGCGCACAGCCTGCCAGGTGTGTTGCTCAGACCCATGTGGGGCCTCCTGAGTGGACACAACACTCAAAGCACCTGGTGAGGCCTCTGTAAGAGTGAAAGGAATGAGGAACAAGAATTTCTTGTTTAGGGGAAGCCCAGGGTTCTAACCTCAGATAGTCACCAAGGCCCTGGCAGGCTGTATAGTGGGAGTGGAGGTTGGGCTACTGCAGATAAGGTGCCATTGTGGGGGGGGGCGGCACAAGGTCCTGGGTTGTTGATGTGGCAGTGGAGGTCCAGTCAGGACAGGCCTGCAGGCCTCAGGAACTGGGTCAGGAGCAGACTGGTGCTCTGCACAGGTGTAGCCAAGTGCACCCTGTTGCCACCTCCAGGTCCTTACCATGTCCTTGCACATCGCAGATGTCACCTCTGCCACCCACTCTACTGCCACCTCCAGGTCCTCACCTCTGTCCTGCACATTACAGGGTGTACCTCCCCCAGCCACCCTGGCTTCACCTCCAGGCCCTCATCTGACCACTGCATGCCGGAGATGCCACCACCTCCACCCACCTAGCCACCACCTCCAGGTCCCCATCTCTCTCCTGAACGTCACCAGTGCTACCTCCTCCCTCAATTCTTTCCTTCAGTTTGTGTTTATTGTAGATGGCTTTAAATTGTCTTTCTGTATTAGAGCAGAAATTCCTTTAATGCGCTATATGTATTCATTATTTGTCTTATAAATGACTATTTATAAATTACTATTTTTGAGGTAAACCCAAAGGTATTTAAGAAAATGTGGAATTAGCCTCTAAATTGACCATCTTCTCTTCCCCACTCTGTTTTCTTTTCTTTGTTTTTTTTGGTACTGGAATTGAACTCAGGACCTTGCACATGCCAGGCAGGTGCTTATGCCACTGAGCTATATATCTGGCCCTCCACTCTCTGATCTCTGAAATTTCATCCCTTACATATCTTTGAATCTGGAAGATAAGTTTTGTTTTTAAATTTATTCTTATGTATTTGATCCTAGGTGTTTTTCTGGCTCACAGTTTTATTATTTCAACAACGTAAACCATTGCAGCATCTTGAGTGCACTATTTGTTTTTAAACTTGATCACTAGTCTGATTTTGCCTCTCAGTTGATCAGTGGACCTGCTCAGCAGGAGCAAGTGATCTGGACATTGGGATACAGCCTGAAGCAGCCAGACCTGTCCTGAGCCTCTCACCCTGCCACCTCCCCCACAGGCTGAGTTCTGGAAGCAGAGGGTATGTAGGTGCTGGGAAAACCAAGGCAGAAAACCCTTTACATTGCTCCAGGGAGCATCAGTGTCTGGTTGTAAGAGTGATTACAATAAAATGCAATTACTTTTGTGTCCAACTATGTGTTCTTAGAATTGTATATTTTAAGATTTAGGGTGGGTGAACTTGGTCAGTTTTGCTTAAGCCTCTGTAACAAAAGGAATGAATCATTTTAAGTTTGCTTACCAAATTTAGGCAGATTCTTACCTCTGTAACAGGCCTTTTTCTTAGAATGGGGCATGGTAGTCATACTCATTCTAAACCTCCCTTTTCTCCCCTGTGTCTCAGAGTGCAACCCTGGTGGCCCAGGGAATGAAATATTTACTTGCAGATGAGACTTAGTCTGAAGAGTGAGAGGGCCAGAGAGGTGGTCTCCACTGAGCTCCCAGCATCAGGGAGACTCTCAGGAGTAGCACCGAAGCTGAGAACTCTCTGGCTTTTATCTAGAATATCAGTGTAAGAGAAAAAACAGAAGAAAAGCAGTTTGGGCAAGGAACTGTCTCAAGGCTGGGCAGTTTGTCAGGGAAAGGGAAGGACAATGGCTAGACACAACATGCCTTGCTAATCTTACATGGTATTGTGTAACTGTGCATGATGGTGATGTGGTGTTGTGTAATCCTCAGAGCCTGCATGCTTTTGCCCTGCAGTTTAACTATTCATTCTTCGGCCAAGGCGTATACACCCATTTGTGCCATTTATTGCATATTTAAAATTAACTTCAAATGAATTTTATTTGTTTATTTCTGTACTGGTTAGAAATAAATGTAAATGGGTGGCAAGATGAGGAAGCATTGTCTGTGATTAAAGAACACCTGGTGTTTGTGTTCACCCCTCCCTCCAAAGCAAGCTTAGATAGCCTTAGAGAGTATGAATTCAGCACAAGAAGAGTTGGTTGTTTCTCTAGTTGGTGGAGAGGGTTTCTTTTATAGTGCTTTCATTAACATATATTATTATACAAATTAATGCATGTCAATGTGACATATCTATAGTGCATGTGGATTTGCAGAAAGAAAAATAAGAATTTGGGGTAGATTGTTCTGAGTGGCCTTGGTCCTGGGAGCCTCACACTCCCTGCTGGCCGAAACATCTGGGGTGACTGAGGGACTGGGAGATAGGCTTGTGCTGTGGGGCTGGTCCCTCAGCTGAGGGGCAAGATTCCTCTGGTTCTATCTCAGAGCAGCAGAGCTCTGGCAAGGGTGAGGCTAAGGTACCAGCACCTGATTTCTGCTTGCAGCGCCTACTCTGCAGTGTGGGATGGTGCTGTGTGCTGAGCAGGACTCTGGTGAGTGAGCAGGCTCCTGGTAGCTCCACTGATAATGCCAGCAGCCAGGAAGTGTCCTCGAGCTGGGCTGGAGGGGAGGGCTGAGAGGAGGAACCTATGGGGAGAGTGGTTTTGAGTCTAAGCCGAGCATTGTCTGAAGTAGGTTCATTGACTCCTTATTGATACCAACAGACAAGTATTTGCATTGTAATTAACTCTGCTACTGTGGGCCAGTTGGCTTCCTCCCTGACATGTTCCTCTTTTGAAACACAGCTATAAGCACCGTGAGATGCAGTGACTGCCATGGCATCACTCACATGCCAGGCCCTTACCTGACCAAGAGCCCCCTTAGTGTGCAGCCCCCAAGCTCCTCAGTAACCTGAAGAGGAATAAAGCCACACAGGTCAGAGTTGAGTTTTGGTTAGGTTGTGGACACTCTGAGTCACCTGTCTCCAGTAGACACTAAGTGGATTCCTAAGAAACACAGAACAGTTGGGGATATAGCTCAGTGGCATTAGCGCTTGCCTGGCAAGTGCAAGGTCCTGATTCCTGGTACAAAAAAGACCCCATAGAAGAGGCCTCAAAAAATAATCCTGAGTGACAAGAACCTGCAACTGCAGTGCCAAAGGAAATACCTCTCCTGTTGTGCCCAGTCGGGAGCTCACTACCCACAGTGGGAGTAGGGGAGGTGAGGGAGGTGAGGCCGCAGATCTGCAGGACTGCGTGGGGGTCAGGGCATGATATGTTCCTTTTCTTCCCAAATTAGCCTATCTTCTGAGAACATCAGATGCCTGTGGGTTGGGAGCTCAGCAGAGTGATGCATATTTAACTTGGCAAACTTTGAAGTGGAAGCTGTTTTGCGTTTCAAGGGTAAGACCGTAAGTCTAATTATCTCTGATATGGAAGCCCTATAAATTGCCTGTTTTCTTGGGATGATGTTTAGTGCAGTGAAGACTGAGGGGAGAAAGCCTCGGAGTTTGAATTCGACTGTGGCCCTGTGGCGCTCTGCTTCAGTGTCTCATCCTGTGCCCTTCCCAGTGTCTCTCCCCGCCAACGGTTAGCGTGCCCATCACAGTGCCTCCCTCCTCCTCTACAGGCTGCTCCCCGCACCCCGTGCCCCTTCTCAACAGCGCCTGAGTAGCGGTCTTAAATTCTATTCTGATTCCGTCACTTCCTCCTTAGATATCCGAGGTTTCTGTGGTTTCTGTGGCATTCAGGGTGGAGCAGTAATTCTGTGCTTGGCTTGGGCCCATGTCTTGTGTCCTCCAAAGCCCCTGCTTTTGGCCCATGCACTGGTAACTTGGCCTCTTTCCATCCCCAGATTTCTCCCAGTTCCTGCAGAGTGTGTGGACTATTCCATGCCTCTCCTTTCAAGCCGGGGCCCCTCTGTACTACCTGAGGTTCCCCTTTGACGTCACTGGCTTCCTCCAGTGATGTGGGTTCTCCTGGCAAATTCCATGGTCTGCCCAGCTTTCTCATAGCCTCAGTCCACTTCCATGTTCATGGTCTCACACCCAGTTCCTGGCTTTTGCACTGGGGCCTGTCTCTCCTGCCTTGTCACACTCTTGCTGCTGGCTCAGTGCCTGAGGGGTGGTAGGCATTCATTACTAGGTGGAATGAATCAGCAAGTAACTAGTTCCTTCTACTTATTTCTGAAACATTGTTTATCACTTTTGAAAATTAAGATTTTAGGAGCCTCAGTGTTCAAGTTGCCGGGTCATGTGCAGTGACCAGCGAAAGTGTCAACCAGGTCAGTTGTAAAACATTTATTTTATTTAGATTCTGTCAAATGTCTTTATATTTTTTTGGCATATTGGGTCTTAAACCTAAGCCTGGCACATACCAGACAAGTGCTTTGCCATTTAGCTACATCCCTACCCTTTTTAATTTTAAAACAGGGTCTTGCTACGTTTCTTAGGCTGACCTAAAACCTGTGACCCTCCCGCTTCAGCCTCCTTGCAGGTGGGATTACAGGCATGTGCCACCATACCTTGCTCATCTGTATTTTTGATTTATACTTTCTGGAGCATAATATCATAACAACTGGCTTAGTAAATGAGGTTTCCTTTGTGAACATTTTTATGAATTATATAATGCTGTGCAACTACTCGTACCCGTCATATAGCAGATTTGTACCAACGAAGCAGCTTTGTTCATAAGCAAATGAAACAGATTTGCTAATAAACTATGTTTATGATTAGATATGGATGCAAATCTATAATTTCCTCTCCATTAGGTGATGTTACTAATTATGTCACTACTATCTCATAGGCATATTGCGTACTCACATCCATGTTTGAGAATAAGATTTCTGTGTTAGAAATCAGCCCAGCTGTGCTGTGGAGGTCTCAGCAGTGTCTTGGCCCTGAGAAGGCTCTCTCTGTGCTAGCAAGGTACAGTCTGGTCAAGCACAATGTTTCCATGTGAGTGGCAGCCTGTTAATAGCATTCTGGACTCCTTTCAGGTGAATAAACAAAGGTGAAATTAGTAAACGCAGCCATACTGATCCTGTATGAAACAAATTATTCATATCATTGCTTCTATCTTGTTTAAGAAAAAGTGGTTCATAGTTTATTTTAACACAAAATAGTGCCTCATTTTAGAATAGACTATAAATTATAAAATGGTACTTTTATTAAATATATTAATATTTTTCTTTAAGGATAAGAATAGTCTTAATAGTTTTTATTTCCAAATATTGTATAGCTATATCTGTATGAATTAATGATTGTAACTGTCCTTAAAATGTGTGTTTCATTGAAACAATTGTGCCATATCATTGTTTTTCTCCTAGCATGGTTTTATTTTTATTTTAGCTCCTGTGTCCTACCAACTTCTCCGCTGTATTTTGGAACTGTTAAGGAGAAACATACTAAGCCCGCTACCCAAAAACAACCTGGTTAGTGTAAAACACTCTAAAATATAAGAAGTATGAAACTAATTCCCGTTATAGTCAGCATTGCTATATTGCCTGTGGATTCATATCTGTCAAAAACCAAATCCAGCACTCCTTTCCTGCCTTGCACCCTCCTTTTGTTGCTTGTCATCTGTGGTGGGGGCTATGCTTATGTTCCTTTCCTGCCCTGGGTGTAATTTTTAGAGTTGGATCCTGTGCTACAGCACTGAGGGCTGTTCCTCTAGTGGCCAGTGCAGGGATGCTGTAGCATGCACGTTACACTCTCCTTCCCTACAGACTTCCGGTTGTACTGTATACAGTATGATGGGTTTTATTTGGAAGATTCTAAATGCACATAACACACTTTGATCATTCTCACCCCTATAAATCTCCTTGCCCTGTGCTCCCCCCCAGTTTCACATTTTATTTACAACATATATTTTGCTCACATCAGCCCTGTACCCACCCTTACAACCCCTGTCTTCCCTCTTCTGCCTTCCTCTTGTCTAATAATAGTGTCCTTCTACATCTGGCCATAGCCTCAGTCTATCAAGATTAATAGTAATTTCTTGGTTTCTTGTTTTAGTCAGCCCATAATAAATTATTGTTGATTGTCTCAAGAATAGTTTTTTATTGGTTTGTTCTAAACAACAGCCAAACCATCCATATGTTATTTTTTTCGAAGAAACAACAGAAAAATTAACTCCATCACATGTGTATGTGTCACTTTCCTGTGGATGGGATGAAACCTCTGACACACATAGTTAAAGGAAAGATTTATTCTGGCTCACGACTTTCAGAGGATTAATCCCAGGGTTGGTTGGCTCCAAGGCAGTAGTGGCAGGGTGTGAGGGTGTAGGGAGAGCTGCTCTCAGCCAGGAAGCAGCGAAGAGAGGGAGGAGCCGAGGGTAGAGAGGCACCCTCCAAATGCACCCGCCCATGACACACTCACACCTGGCCCCAACCTGACATCACACAGAGCCCTGAACACGTCAGTGGATCAGTCCACTGAGCGGTGTCATGATCCAGCCACCATCCAAGGCTGCATCTCAGAGCACATGAGACTTTTGAATTATTAAGAATCATTGATAATTATTTGTTTCTCCCTTCAGTAATCACTATAAACCCTTGATCAGTTTGTTAAGTCTCTTACCTGATCTAATTAAGATCATGGCCCTCAACCCACTTTCACGTTCCTCTTATAGGTACACACCTGTGTGTCTCTACGGGAGCCCTTCCTGGACCTTGTCATGGTCCAGGAGTTTATATTTGTAATCCCATGAAGAGTTATTGGGATTCTAATAAGTTAATTCCAACCTACTACCTCCAGTGTAGCCCATAGTGAGAATAAAGATACTAAGGCATATTTGTAGTTGTGGGGAGGCAAGGGTGTCCTAAGTCCAGTCAGAACAACGGTTAACTGGAACAAAGTTCTTGATCCAGGACTAAACTGGGTTTTATTAATTCATGAAGGGAGGAGTGGCTTGGGAATGAGCGACTGTGAGAAAGGCGGAAAGTATTTAAGTGCTGTGAGCTGGGCGAGGTAGGAGGCCTGAAATCACATTTGCAATATGCAGAGAGATATGCAGGAAGAGTAATCTGCATATCACAGATTGGGGCAGTATCTTGTGTTCTGGGCTCAGTGCTTCAGTTTCCATGTGTAATCATCATCCCCTGAGGTATCATGGTTTCTTTCTCGAAGCTAAATCCCAGCCGACAGCGTGTGTCACTCGGCCTAGCTCACACATACTATTTGGGAGCTATAGCCAGGGAATCACTGATATTACACTGCTTTAAAGACTGCACATCAGCACTTTGGCTAGACCCATTTGCATTGCTTGCAGCCAATTGAGAGATAAAGAAATATCCTATCCAGCTCTGTACATATCAAGGAGAGCCATCCAGTTGGTCCTCCACATGTCCCTTCAGCTTTCATGAAGGTGCCCCCTCTGCCAAGCAGCCCCATGACCTGGTTCCTGTTGGGTCTAATGTGTTCCCCAGGCATAGGTTGTGTCACATCCCACCTCCCTTGAATTTCTGGGCCTTGCCACTTGGGCACCTGAGGCTCCCTATTCTGAGGACCAGTAAGTCATTAAACCCGTGTGTTGATCTCCTGTGGAGCTCACAAACCCACCCTTGTGCTCGGATGGACCTTGACCCATGTGAGGTGTTCACTGTGCCCTCTGTTCTGTAGGGTCACTTGGTTCAGTGGGGGCGTAGTCAGAGGGTCAGGGTTAAAATAGTGTCAGAAACAGTACTGTTTTTAGAATCACTCAATACTATACAATTGCCCATTTTTAAAGCTACCTTCTAAGATTGGACAAAGACCAAGTGTTAAGTTATGAAAAACTAATTTTGCAGAGATTTTTGAGATTTGTAAGTATCTGTGTTAAGCTCATTAGATGACAAGATTCTTACTCACTGGGCATGTGGTGGGAAATGTTCAGGTTAAAGACTCGGTGAGTTTCATTTCTATCGGAACCCACTGGTGCAGCTGTCAGTAGCTTGTCTTTGTGCTTCTTCTGCACATGCTCAGCTGTTCTCGTGATTACGCGTGGCAGGTCCCTGCTCATAGAGAGGCTGTGATCCTCACTGGCCTGGGGAGTGGCTCTTCTCCATGACCTTAGGGGGAGCTCTGGGAGCTGTGGCTTATTCCCTAGCAGTTCCCCTGTGGCCAGCGTGGCACCATCCATGGGCACTGGAAATGTGTAAGCATGTTCAGTGTAGGAAAATTTAAAGAGTGAGAGAAAATTATGTGGGATTTTCTCTTTTGTACTTTTGATTTCCTTTGTTTAATCTTCCTTGGCTGGCATGGACTGGTTTAACTCTGGTATGGAACCTTTTAATGTCATAGGTCAGAAACATCTTATTTGTGTGTGAAGTTTTCTGTTTTGAAATGACTATCTTCCTCTTGTGCTTATAATGAAATTGTAATGTTAAATATTTTCTTCTACTTTGAAATTGTTTCAGCAGCTGTGCAGAAAGTCACAGAGGACAGGCCTGTGGTTTTCCACACGAAAGTCAGATCATCTGGATATGCATTAGCACCACAGTGAGTATGGGCTTTTGTGTTGTTTATGTAAATAACAAAGTAGAGCTTCAAGGGTATTGTAGATGCAGGTATAAATGTGGACACATGTGTACCCTCAAGAGTCACCCTGCAGAGAGGGAGACAGAGGAATAAACGGGAGTTATAATGTGGTGGGTTAGACTGCAGAATGTCCAGTCACTGCAGCAGTTGCAAGTGCAGCAGTAAAGATTCATTGAATAGTCACTATGGTATATACTGGCCTCTTCAGTGCACTGAGTTTTTGTCAGGTGATAAGATAGATTCTGGTGGGTAAGAAGTTGGTGGGATGTGGGAGTAGGAGAGAGCAATGGTGGTTTAAAGTGGTTTAGGCTACTGAGGCCTCACCGCAGTGTCCTTTCTTAGAACACAGCTTTGCTTTAACATTGGAGTGTTAAAATTCAGGAACCAGAGGCAGCAAGTCTGATTGTGTGAAGTTGTTCACAGACAAGGAATCATGAAACGACATGATGGCCAGGGAGCTGAAGCAAGGTCCTGGAATTCCCTGGTCTTTCATGGGCCTCGGATTTCTCGAAGGGAGATACTTTCTTCTTTATAAAATGGAGATACACCATCCTGGTGCTTCTCCTAGCTTTCTTAGGAATTTAGAATCTTAGTCTTTGAGAGTGATATAAAAGTTTTCTTTCCACAGTGTAACTATGTTTTCACCAAAGACTAACGTCAAGAATGATGGTAAAAGACCTTTAAAATGCAAGAACAGTTATAAACGGTATGTAATCTAGTGTGTGGATTTGAAGTAAGTTTTGAAGTTCTTCCTTGTGACCAGCAGGGTCTGGCCCTGACTCTGTGTGAATAGATGCTTCTTCAGATGCTGGCCCACGTGACTAAACAAGAGTTTGGGTGCTGTCTTGGGCTCTGTCTAGTGCTGGAGTTTAAGATTATGTCATCGAGAAAGATTTGGGGTACTGATTTTCATGTTCATTTTTATGTACATTTTATCTACAATTGGATAATCAATACCTAACAGAAATGCTTAATGAAGTATTGATTTTTTTAATTAACATGTATTAATTTTCCATACTAATGAGGTTTAGTGTGATATTTCAGTATGTGCGTACTATTTCCACTGACCCAAATCTATCCTTTCTTTATCTATTCTTCTCACTCCCCTCCCAATTTGTAGCTCACTTTTCCATGTCAGCTTATTTTTTAAGCTTCTACATGTGGAAGAAGAAAAGCAGTATTTGGATTTTCATGTCTGGCATGTTTAACTTAACACAGTGTCTTCTAATTCCATTCCTTTTGCTGCAAATGATTTGGATTCTTCTCTGTAGATGACTAGTACTCCACTGTGTTTATATACTTCATTTTCTTTATCTATTCTTTTGTTGATGGGTATGTACGCTGATTCGTTTATTTGAATAGTGCATAAGCACACAGGTATCATTTTCTTTGGGTATATATCCAGAAGGAACTTAGCTGGATAATATGCTAGGTCTATTTTTAATTTTTGAGGAACTTCCATACTGGTCTCTATAATGGCTATACTAATTTTCCATGAAGAGTGCATGGAAATTCCTTTTCCCTACATCCTCACCAGCATTTATTATTCTTTGCTTTTTTGAAGATGGACATTCTAAATGGGGTGAGATGGTATCTCCCCTGCACTACTAGACACGTGCAAGTACAGCATTATGAACATGATTACGAACCCTTATGATTATGAACATGGATCATATTGGATAATGAACATGGGTCATGTTTGATAATGATGACACACACTGCTACTGGTTTATGTATTCACTTGGACTTGTTATTTTAGAGTGTTCTACTTATTTAAAGTAGTTTATTGTAAAGGAATTGTAAAGGAATCTGTCATTTGTGCTGGTAGTAGCCTATGTTTAATGCATCTCTTGATTGGATCTGATCTGATCTCATGTTGTTTTGTTCATCTTGGGCCTGGGGGCAGTGGCTATCCCATCACTATGCTTGTATCGTTGGTCTGGGTGTGTAGTTTGCTGTGCCTCTAGGTGTGGATAAGTGTGGTCTATGACATTCACAGTGTCAGAAATTGTCTAATAATGCATTTCTCAGAACATAACCTCCCTCTCATGTCATGCACAGTTGTATACCTTTTGGGACAATACGGAATACATGTCTATCGCAAAGAGTTATTGTATGATTTTGAATATAAGAGTTTATATTTTCAGGATTAATGGAATAAAATTATACACGTACACAGCGGCAAATCCACTTTATTTTATTTATTTTTATTTCTGTTTTCACTTGAAATCCTCTCCTGGTTTTTATTTTCTGGCTTTAAGTGAGGGATATCCTTTGGAGAATTCTCTGCCCAGCAGACTGAGCAAACAGGTGGCCATGGCCCGAGAGCCAGCTGCTGTGAGCTGCATGCAGTACTCAGGTAGGTGAGTTCGCAGGGGCTGCCCTGTCTGCCTCTGCGCACTGTCCCGTCGTGAATATATTGTTTGACTTGGACCTTGAAGGTTCATGGCAAAGTATGAGTCCAGAGTACAGCAAAGCTGTCTGTACTTGGTGCCACTAGGATAGGTGGAGGGCTCTGCTCCAGCATCAGTACCCAGGACACACTCCCTGCTCTCCTGTGCACAGCCTCTGCACGCGCGCATGCACGCACGCACGCACGCACGCACGCACACACACACACACACACACACACACACACACACTCTTCCAGGACCGGAGTTAGCAGACAGTTGTCATGTTCTCTCAGAGACGTGGCTCTGGCTAATAAGGATGCAGCATGCTGGCCTGTGAATTGAATCTTCTAACAGACCCTCAGGCTGTGTCCTTCAGGGGCTATTTCTTGACTTCCCTCCTAGCTGGTCTGTTCCTTATTAATGTTTGAAAGCAGTTAGGAGGCACCCTGTGAAGGTTAGTGCAGCTTCATCTGGGTTAGATGCAGCTTCATTTGGGTTAGTGGTGGTGAACCTATGGCATGCATGCTGCAGCCAGCTGTTTGTTATAATTGAAAGTGCTAAGATTTGCCATCACCGGTCTAGGTAGTTCCACTGTAAACTCTTCACAAAGTCAGGTTTGCTGACAGATGTGTAGTCCCTTTGCCTTCTGTTTCCTCCACTGGTTAGGACATTGGTATAGATCCACAAGGCTGAGTATTACAGAGGAAATCTAAGTTTTATTTGTGCCCTGTTTTAGGAAAACAGCTGCAAGTGTGCATAAGTCTCTTAATCAGTCTTTTGCTGTGAAACAGGCTGTGCCACAGAGTGGGGGCATACTGGGTAGAGGGTGCTAAGCCCAGCTCCAGCTGTGCACCAGACCTGCAGCCTGAGGCTCAACTCGGACTCTGGCTTCAGTTTTGTAAACAGAGGGCAGCAACAGTCATGGTGGTGGCTACTTATGAGGTTCTGAGGAAGTGGTGTGAGGTCCTTCTGAGGGTGACATGGGGCTTGGAGCCTGGTAGCCCCTCCGTGTAGGGTGGTGGGTGTTTGAGAGAGCTGGTGAGCTTTGCTGGCGGCTGTTTCAGATCCCTCCCACCTGAGCAAATGAACATCAAGCTACCTAACAGTGGGGCTGACATTGGTTAGGATTCTACAAGTTTTTATGTTTTTAAACAGGAAATGGACAGTGGTTGGCGTGTGGCTTAGCCAACCATCTCTCCTTGGTTTTGGATGCCAGTCTTAGTGGAACACCCGCTGCTTTTTCAGGTAAAATGTGTCTTGATCCTAAGGAATATGAGTTTAAGGGTGGCCTCAGGGATGCTGGCTGTCGTAGCTCAGTGCGCTATGTCTCCTTCCCAAAACCACAGCGCAGAACAGAGGCCTGGGTGGGGGGACATAAAACGGTATGTGCTGCTAATCCCTGCAGCACAGAGCCCTGGCACTAAGCAGAGCGTCTGTACTTTGTGAGAGAAAATCACAGCCACCTTCAGAGCCAGCACCCAGAGGCGGGAAATTGCATTTCATTTATTTCTCTTCTGATCTTTGTATTGTTTTTTATTTCTAGGACTTTGAGGTGTATTACTAAATTATTTGGTTAGGCTTGCTTTGTTTTTCTCACATGGCCATTCACAGTGATAAACTTCCATGGAAGTACTGCTTTCAGTATGTTTCAGGTCTGAGATATTGTACTGGCTTAAGTATTTGATTCGAGGAACTTGATTTCTTCAGAGACCACTGATTATTCAGGTGTATATTGTTTAATCTGTCTGTGTTTGTATAATTTTTATGGTTTCTTTTTTATTGATTTATAGTTTCATTGCACTGTGATCTGACATTATGCATAGGATAATTTTGGCTCTTCTGTATTTATTTAAATATAATTTATAGGCTAGTATGTGGCAGTAGTGCTAGCCAAGAAGTGTCCCTGGTTGTGTTGGCAGATGAGGAAAGCAGACAGAGCAGTGGGGCACGGAGGTCAGGCAGTTTTCTGGATTCAGTACCGGCACTTTCAAACCCAGCTCACTCCAAAAACCACATGCAATCAGCCTGTCTTCTCACCACCACGGGCGGGGGATCCCCTCGTTTTTCCTGAGCTAAGCTGAAACTCAGGGCACCTATAACTAGCCTTCCCCCTTCTCCCATGACTGTCTCTTTCGACCGTTTCCCACCCAGTCATTAGGGTGACCCTGGAAACCCTGAAGTGCAGTTGTTCTGTGGTTTCTGATTCCCAGAATAGCTCTATATTAAAAAAACAACCCTTCCTCAAAATGTCTCCTGATTAAACACTTTCAAATATGGTGGACTTTGCACTGGATTTCTTCTCCAAGTCTGTGCCTACCATGTGGAAAGAATCACTTTCAGAGTAGAACTCCATGCTGTTTTTATAGTTTACAGTCACTCTGGGTTCTCTTGGGGCCAGCGGGGCCAGCTCAACCTGTTGATTTTCCCTGGGGCTGCTCACCCTCTCCTGGCCTAGCAGGGACAGGTCCCTCCCTAGGGGTGGGCTCAGGACAGGTGTCATGGAGAGCTCTAAGGCTTTCTGGCAGAGGTGGGCTGCTGTAGCTGTTCCACGTCAGGCATTTTGGAAGCTGAAGCCCAACACTAAGATGTCACTGCAGACTGTGGGATAGGATGACAAGTGATCTTCATAAAGGGTGACGTTAAACCAGAGCATGCTGCTTTCTGTCCTCAGGTCCCTCGGTCCACACCTGGCTGCCTTATCCCTTCTCTGTGTGTGGTTTGCACCCGGGGGCTCTTCTCTCTGTGCTGTGTCCCACACGCCTCATTGGTTATCTCAGTGCCCCTTGTCCAAGTTTCCTGGTCCTCTTCGTCCTCTGCCTGAAGTTTATCAAGGCCTCACACACACTGCAGAGAAGTGATCATCACAGCAGGAGCAGAAGGCCTTTATGTTTCATCCTGGCAAGAAGATACACCTTTGGACAATACATTTGGTGACAATAAAAATCTGAGAAGCGAGCAGGTGAAGGGGCCTGGTGTGGTCCCATATGGGCGACCCATTCAGTTGGATGTGGAGCATGCCCCAGCTCAGGCCTGTGATACATCATGGGGCTGAGCCATGCCATCTGAGTGTCCTGGGCTCGGGAGAAAAGGGGTGGCCACTTCCAGTGGGTCCAGAGGTAGCTTTGTTGTGCTAGGAGTGGAGGTCAGTCCTTGACCCTCTGCATGTGGTTAAGGAAAGACGGGCCGTCACCTTGTGGTGCCAGGGCAGACAGAGAGCACCCTGCCTTAGTTTCTACATTGCTCAGGCTTATGCCGGCTTAGATGGGCTGCAGATGCTGTGAAGGCAGAGGATCAAGAACTAGAGATTGTTCCAGCCTGAAAATCACTATCTGCTTGGTAGGGCCAAGCTGGGAAGTGACTGTAGGTGCCTTCCTAGAGAGAGGCAAAAGTGCTCCAGTGTGTGTGGGATGTCAGCGAGCCACACAGCTGGCCACGGAGTTGCCAGGGAGGTCAGGCAGGGGCCAGGAAGACGAGGAAACATGGATGATGCTCAGCAAGGCTACTGTGGATGCGGGCCCCTCACTGCTAACCGAGAGGCTCAGATGGCGACCTTGAGCTTTCTTCCACTGGGTCTGCTCCTTATTAAAGAGGCCACTGCCATGCACCAGGGGGCAGCAAAATCACAGAAGATAATGTTATTTTGCTCAGTGGATTTTAGTCCCTTTTTTTCCCCAGTTACATACTTATTTTTAAATCTTCCCAGGTTTGTCCACTTACATTTTGGTGGTTTCCTGGCAGATGTGATATGGTGATATATACGTAGTCTGATGTTTATATTACCACGTGTGACTCAGGCAGAGGGCCCGGCAGTGGGAAGCTTCCATTCCCTCTAAGGTTTTCATCACTCAATACCTAAGTCCTGGCTAAGGTGGGATAATGTAGCAAGTCTAGGGTCATTGGCCATCTGGATGTGATCTATGCTGTGTGTCTCTTTCACACACCTCCTTATCCCTGCCACTGTCTCTCTAATACATTGGCCCTGGGTGGATCACTAAAACACCATCTCCGCCTTCTGCTCCTGCCTCTCCTGCTCCTCAGAGAACTCAGGTGGTAGCATCTGAGGACACTGAATCAGGCTGGCCTACCTTGTCTCACGGCCCTCCTGAGAGCCTCTGAGTATAGGACAGAGTTGCGCCCAAGACCATGTGTTCCCATCCCCAAACAGGATGGGTACAGATGGAAGGAGTGATGCTAGACAGAAAAGCTCAAAAGGCAAGTGCAAATTGCTGGGGTCCTTAGGCCCCAGCACCCCAGTGTCACAACACAGAAGCAGAGTGGTGCCCAGGAAACCAACCCCTGAAAGAGCCATGTTAAAGATGGTAGTCTATATGTGAGAATACTCAGGGAACCGTTTTGACTTCCTCCATTACAGTAATAGATAAATTACCTAGAAGTCCTCTGTACTGTTTTCTGATATTATATTTTATAATGTTCCTTTTTAAAAGAACATACAGATACACACATGATCTTGAACTTCATATTTTAAGAAATAAGAGGTTTCAGAAACACCTTGAGGAGCTGTGTTGATTGAACCTCTATGTAAAGTGTCCTTTTGGGGCAGTGGTTCTGTTAGGGCCACTGTAGCTAGGAAATGCCACCATGTGTGTTGTTTACTTCTTGAAGAAAGGCAATATAGGTGTTTCTCGGCAAAGTGCAGACAGATAACACACTTGGTCCTCTTTCCTTATGCTTGTTAGGTCACGACAGAGCTGTGAGCTGCATCTGCTGGAGCCATGGTGGGAGATGGCTGCTCTCTGCTGCCCGGGACTGGACTCTGAGGGTGTGGTCAGTTCACAGGAAGGAAATCATGCTGCTTCTGGTAATGTATGCCCTGTCCGGTGAGTAGCTCTGTGGTCGGAGCACTATCCAGCTGGGAGTGGCTTTGGAGGCCCCACAGTTACCTTGATCTTGAGGTTGGGAAATGGACATAAGCCAGGGGTATATGTCACTGCCACAGAAATTGCTGAGCTGTTCAGTAGTTTCTTCCATGCCCTCATTCACACGTGATATGTGCGCCCACATGATCTATACATACATACACCGTATATATATATATATATATATATGTAAATACAATTAACTGTAGTCTGTAAATAACAAAACAACACTGAAATACTTGCATAATTTGAAATGCAAATTATTGATTTCTGTAGTAATAATAATGGCTAAGATATATTATGGAAAGAAAATATATTTTGGGGAGTAAAATTAGTTGTTTTAGAAACTTATGTGAGATTATTTGGAAATAGAATAGAATAGGAAAGCAGAAAATAAGATTATATAAATCTTATAACTAAGAAAGGAAAAAAAAAAACAATAATGGGAAATTCAGTTTCAATTAATGAAATTATGTCCTGGTATGATTACAGGCACATAAATGGTGAAATTTTCAAAGGTATTAGTATTTATTTTCTTTTTATATTTTTTGATGTATATTAAATGTTTTATTTGTAGGTTTTTAACATAAATAAGAAGGCAGACAAATACATATTACATTAAGATAACCAAAGCTTAGTTATTTGAAGAAAAGATAATATATGACTACAAACTTTGTTAAAGTTACATTTCTAATGAAATGTGGCATCAAAAAAAAAAGCTAAAGAGATAACTTATTAAATGCCTACAAATTGTAAGTCATTCTAAATTTAAAACTAGATAGCTTCTCTAAAAAGAAGATTGTACCATTGTACATACTGTATTTAAATGATCATAGTTATTTTTTAAGTCTTTTGTATAAAAATAGTGCTAAAATAAACAGAAGAATGCTGTATCTGGCAATTATTTAAATAAATTGCTAGTCACTAATTTTATTTTTATTTTAAAAATGAAAAAACTGACAAAACAACAATGAAGACAAAATCAAAACAACACAAAAACAACAAAAATGATACATGACCTCAAAACAAATGTTAGAAATTTACAGTGGTTGCTACAGTTGCTCAGTTCACTAGATATAAGAATGTAAGCTTGATCAAACAATCAAAGACAGTAACAAGTGAAAAAAAAATTTGGAAATGATGCAGAGCTTCACCATACAAGATGGTAGGAGTTCAACAGTGGTTCTTATACTGCATATTGTTGTTTTCAGACCAGTCATTCTGATTACCAAATTCAATCATGCAAAACTGGTCAAGAAAAAGAGAAAAATTTTAGGTGTTGACTCTTCCTCTCAATAAACCACAGACATCAGTCAGCAATACATCTATTCCAGCTCTCCTTCTATATGCATATAACTTTTGTTTTTCCTTAAAAAAACCCTAAAATATCAAAGTAAATACATAAACAAAACAGCATAGAGAGCAATAAAAATGATACAGAATTTCAAAACATGGTGATAGGATATTAACAATGGTTGTTATACTATACAGTGCCGTCTTCAAAATGATTGCACATATAACCAGGTATAGGCATGCGAGATTGATCAAACAATTACACATTAATAGTTCCTTTCAATAAACCAACAGACATTAGTAGTACAATTGTCCCAGCTCTCCTGTGTGTATATATATGTATATATGTATATTTTGCCCTCTTCTTTTTTCCTCTCCCCTCCTTCATCCCAGGTGCTCCTAGCCACTAATTTTAATGAAAATGGTCTTAAGAATTCTGCCCATAAAATGAATTGTACTATTTCATGTGTTACCTTACTAAATAAAAACTTAATTAAGGAGATGGAACTATAACGTCTGTATTTTCTATAGATTTATTAAAAATTGTTACTATTCTTTGGATTTCCCTAAAGACTACATAAACTGGGGCCTAAAAGTATAGGTAATGTGCTTTGGGAGAAAGAAGCATAGTTAAGACATTCTATTTAGAATGCAAATTATTTTCCTGCAGAGTAGATAACAAGTATTACACATTCTGTCCCTACTTAATAAACAAAAGTGTATGTTTGGTTAATAAGTGAGTACCCCCTCATTATTGAAGTCAAACCACAAAAAGCAACTTTATCTACAAAACCCCAATATCCTTTATTATAGACTATAAGAATGAAGTATTACATCTAAATACAACTTCAAAAAGGAAATTAAAATTAGCTGCCGGGAAATTGTGGAATGGTTCATTTCACTCAGGCTGCTGGTAAATTTTTTATTCATTAAATGGCAGCATAAGCAGAAGGAATAGTTAAAAAATAAGGATCAGACACCCTCCTCTTCATACACCAAAAGATGATTGATATATTCAAAACTTGCAAATTCATGCGGATCAATGTTCCTCACAATGTCGTTATCATCTGGAGTGAGCTGGACAGTTTCATTAGTAAACTGAGGATGAAAGTTGTCCAAACTAAATTCCCTCAGAAAGTTTGGTTTAAATGGAGATACCACCTGCTTTTGGTCCATCTCCCAATCAGCATTTGGAAAGAAGGGATGCTCCTGAATATCAGCAAGTCCTCTTTGAGGATGACAAGCCATTCAGTCCTTTGTGTCCTTGCTGAGAAAACTCCACAGGACACTTGCAGCTTTTACAGACACAGAGAGAACACGCTATGTGAATTTTTCTTTCCAAAATAACTTGCAAGAGATAACAGAGTTTTCATAAGGGTTGTCAGAGCTTTCAACAATATGAAATGGAGACTTTCTGACCATCCTCTCAAACACTAATACTCCAAGAATCTACCAGTTGATATTGAAACGATGATCTTCTCCTCTTATAATTTCTAGAGTAGGGTAATTAGGAGTATCACACAAAGTGCTTGTTATATCTCCTGGCTGTAATCCTTCCTCACACATGCAATAGTCAGTGAGTTTAATGTGTCTGAGTTCAGTAATAAACTGCCTACTTTGAAATTTCAAAAAAAATATCCCTTGCTCATGAAGATAATTGAATGCTAAACTGATTAATGCAGCATAAAACCTGGCCTGAGGCTCAGGAAGTATTCTTTATTGCTACATATGAAACACTAGATCTCCTCCATTTACACAGTCTAGAACAAAACCAGTCTGTTTTCTGTCTTAAAGCAAGAATGCAATCCAACAACAAAAGGATGATTCGATGCCTGCTCCAAAGCATGCATGTCTGTCTGTACCTGATCAGTGTTGACAAGCTCTTTTTTCCCAACTTTCATTGCATAAATATGACCTGTTTTTTAAAAATGAAGGCAACAGCACTTTTATATAACTTCTTCTCCCTGTTACCTGTAGCAAATCAAGTTCTGAAGACCTACACTGGGTGAAGCTTTGCCACTTTCCCTGGGGTTCACTGCCTCTTTTTCTTCACCAACTTGGCCCAAACCCTCAGGATTTGAAAGATTATGTGGAATTACTTTCTGTTCAGAGTTTGAAAGCATGGATGTTTGATCTGTTGACATCACAGGTTCTGCAGGCGCATAACACTGCTGAGATTCAAGTGTGACAAGTTTGTGATGAGAGTTTCCAGTTGATGCACTTGTACATGTGGTTTCCAACTCCCCCTATGTGGTCTGTGCAGATGGCACCATGAGCATACCTACTGAAACATTGGGGTTGAAAAGTGTGGCCATTTGCACAATAAATCAAAGAGTTAGGTACCTTTGTGGTAGATGGATTTATCTTATCCTGGACAGAGGTTTTTGGGATGTTCTGGTACATAAAGCTATGCATGAATTAAGAGTTCAGAATCCTTGTTTAGATCAGGAATCCCAAAGTCTTCTAACCCGCCTGAGATGATACAGTACACAGGTCTCCTTCCTCATCTACTGATGTCATGGTGAAAAGCTGTTCATTGTCAGAAGAATACTCAAAACTTCATCACGAGGCCCCCAAAGGAGATGGAAGTCTCAAAATGTGTTATGATATTTCTTCCCATCATCAGCATCTGTTAGGTAGATGTGGGCCATGGAGGTGCTTGGGAAGAAGGGAAAATAGAAGGGTTGGTTGCACAAAAGTCTATACCAAGGGCTGTGTGAGCAAATATGGCCTGACTGCCTGCACCAACCTCAATGGCTAGACTTCTTCAAGGCTCCCTGGCAGGTTATTTCCAATACTCCTGGCTGGGCCTAGCTAGAGTGGATGTACACTAGGCTTCTCAATGTCTCTTCGGGGCTGGTGGCTATGACTTCTCTGACTCTAGATTTCTTGTGGCTGGCTCTGGGGAGACCTGTCCAGAGCTACTGGGTATCTCTGGGCTTCTCAAAACTTACCCTGGGTACTTTTGAATTCTGTGTGGTTGGTATTTGAGCTTAGGGAGACTTCACGTGAGTCTTTGCTTTTTCTAGATCACTGATGGGCAGTTCCAGGGAGACCTTCCCTACGTGTCAGTGATGGTTGTGTGGCTGCTGCAATGTGGCCTGTGGGGTCTTAAGGCTGTGGACTCACAAAGTAGGGAAGCAGCTCAGCATGTTCACTAATGACTGTCTCCAGCCAAGTGAGCTCAGGAGACAGCTGTTAATAGATTGTGATGCTGGTTAGCAAGGGTTCCAAGTTCTGTTTGGACTTGTGGCCAAGGAGGTGAGGTCATGTCTTGGGGTTTTATAACCCAAGTCTCCTGTCTTAGAAGACCCAGTGGGCCATCTTTTTCTTCATACTAAATAAATCAGTAGCCACTTAATATTTTTATCTAGCTACCTATCTGTGTATTTTTTAGTCTAATGTATCTTCTATTTATAGGTCTTTACTTTTGTAGTTCTGGGTCTGAATCCTGCCATTCTGGAACATGGTGCTCTGGGACTGTAAAAGCAAAGTCTTTCACCTTTGCAATTGTGAGGCTGCAAAGGCTGACGTCCTGCTGGTTCTTGTGATGTCCTCACTGCCCTAATCCTTTTAGCCTGGATACAATATAAGGAACAGAGAGAGGCTTGTCTTGTTGCTTGTTGCTTTGCTACCTTCTGCCTGCTATGAACTGTTTCTCTTATGCAATGCCTGTCTACTGTTGCAGTCAATTATGGACTGAAACCTCCACAAACTGTGAGCTAAATAAATCTTTCTGTTGTCTTCTGAAATACTTGGCTTTTTCTTGCTAGTCTTTTCAGCAACCAATTTCTCCTCTCTTTCATCTTGGCAGGGCCCAACTTCAGTGGAGCTTCCTTTCTGGCCAAACTCAAAACACTTTAAATCATTATGTTGGATTCTTTGTTCTTTATTCTTAACATAAATCTGGCTAAAAGCTCCCAACAGTAGCCATGCCACTGCCCCAACATTAGACTGTCTTGAAATTACTTTTGCGAGATTAATTAGTCTGCTGCCCATAATCTTAGTCTCAGATGGTCTCTGAACATGAACAAAATGCAGAAAAACTTTTTGCTGGGCCATAACACACATAGTTTGCAGTCTAATGTAGTCATTCTTTCCAGCGGAAACCTCCTGAGCCTGGTCTTTATCAACATCCTTTTTGTCAACATTCTGGTCTTCAGAGCTCTGATCAAAATCTCCCATACAGAACAGCCTAAAGTGTTTCAGCTCTACTTTTTCAGTCAGCATGTCCAAGCCTTTCCAAACTCTTCCCATAAGCCATTCTCAAAGGCTCCTGATCACATGGTCAGGTACAGTCACAGCAATGACCCCACTTCTCTGGTACCAAATTGTCTTAGTTGCTTTTCTCATTGCTGAGACTTAATGCCCAACACACAAAGTTAAAGGGAGAAAGGTTTATTTGGCTCATGGTTTGTAGAGATTTCAGTCCATAATTGGCTGGCTCCAAGGCAGGGTGGCATGATAGAACAACCTCGAAGAGAAACAGTTCATGGTGGGCAGAAGGTAGCAAAGCAACAAGAGGCAAGACATACTTCTTTCTGTCCTTTATATTATATCCAGGCTACCAGGATTAGGGCAGTGCCAAACCAATCATACCCTTAATCCTGGCATCACAAACTCCATATTCAGTCCCCTCTGTAAAAGCTACACCTATGATTGTATGAGGCTTTGAGAGCACAGTCAGACCCAAACCATAACAAGATCCTTTTCTCCAATTTTTTTAAGTATCCTATTGGTATTGCAACAGAAAAATCCCCCAATGCCGTAGCCAGTATACTTCAGTTTCTTAGTTGCCCAGGTAATAGCTTCTGTTCCAGCTCTGGTTGCTTCTGTCTCCTAGAAATGGCTGGTCACTGAGATGCATTGCTAGTCACTCTGATGTGCATTATAAGGACCAATCCCTAATTGACAAGACATTCTGCCTCTTTACTTCCTGCTTGTTTATCACATATAAGCCCTAGAGCCCCAGAGATCAGGGCCCGATATTTTAGGAGTAATCCTAATCAGTGTCCATTGATGGAAAATAAATCTGCCTCCAGTATTTTGGTTGAGTTTGGATTAAATCTGTATAACAGTTTTGGAAATATGGCCATTTTCACTGTATTGGTTCTTCCTACCCAAGAAGAAGGAATATCTTTCCATTTTTTGATATCCTCTTCAATTTCCTTTTTCAGATTCCTGTAGTTTTCAATGTAATGGTCTCTTACTTCCTTCATTAGAGTGATTCCTAAGTATTTTATTTTTCTTGATGGTAATCTGAAAGGTGTTCATTCCCTAATTTCTTTCTCAGTGAGTTTGTTATTTGTGTACTGCAGTGCTGTTGATTTTTGAATGTTGATTTTGAATCCAGCTAGGCTACTTAGTTTGGTTATTAAATTTAGAAGTCTTTTGGTGGAGTTTTTGGGGTCTTTTACGTAGAGTATCATGCATCTGCAAATAATGATAATTTAACTTCTTCCTTTCATATCATTATTCCTTTTTAAATTTCTCTTGTCTAATTGTTCTGGCTGATATTTCCAGAACTATGTCAAATAGGAGTGATAATAGTTGTCACCCTCGTCTTATTCCTGATTTAAAGTGAAAGCTTACTGTTTTTGACAATTTAGTGTGATGTTGGCTGTTGGGTTGTCATAGATGACTTTTCTTAGTTACTTTTCTCATTGCTGAGATAAAGGCCTTCTATTCCAGTTGTCTGTAGGAGTTTTATTATGAATAGAAGTTGGGCATTGTCAAATGCTTTTTCAGAATCTATTGAAATGATCATATAATTTTTGCCCTTGGTTCTGTTAATGTGATGTATTGTATTTATGGATTTGCACACGTTAAACCATCCTTACATCTCTGGGATTAATCCTACTTGGTCATGGTGTATAACCCTTTTGATGATTTGTTGTGTTCTGTTTTCCAATATGTTACTGAGGATTTTTGCATCTGTGTTCATTAGGGAGATTGCCCTGTAGTTCTCTTTTTTGATTGGATCCTTCTCTGGTTTTGGTATCAGGGTAATACTTCCAGGAATGAGTTCAGGAATAGTGCTTCTCTTTCAATTTCATTAAAGAGTTTGGGGTTAAGTGGAATTCGATCTTCTCTAAATTTCTTGTAGAATTCAGCAGTGAAAACAGGACTTGGGCTTTTGCTTGTTGGTAGTTTTTTAATTACACCTTCAATTTCATTGACTGTTACTGGGTTATTTAGTTTTTATATCTTTTTGATTCAGGTTTGATAGTTTATATGTACCTAGGAGTCTGTGCATTTCTTCTTTTTGACCTTATTAGAATAGGTTCTCAAAATAGGTATTGATAATCTCAGTTTCTGCAAGATCTGTTTTGATTTTTCCCTTTTCATGCCTAATTGCATGGATTTGAGTCTTTTTTTTTATGAAATTGTCTAAGTGTTTGTGTATTTTATTTAATCTTTTATAAAACCAAATCTGATTCACTGATTCTTTGTATTGTTTTCTTATTTTCAATTACATTAATTTCTGTTCTGATCTTTATAATTTCCTCCCTCATGTGCTCTGGGTTTAACTTTCTATTTCTAAATCTTTAGGTTCAATATTAGGTTTTTTGTTTGAGCTCACTCTGTTTTTATGATGTGGGAATTGATTGCTATAAATTTTCTTCATAGGACTAATTTCATTGCATCCCATATGTTCTGATATGTTTTATTGGCATTGTTGTTTAATTGTGGAAACTGTCTTAAGTTTTTCTTTAATTTCATTTGTGACCCACTGGTTTTTCATGAGGGTGTTACTTTCAATTTCATTGCACTATGGTCTGATAATATGCATGGTGTAATTTCAATTCTTTTGCATTTTCTTGAGTGTATTCTATAAACTAGTATGTGGCCTACTTTGGAGAAAGTACTGTGTGCTGCTGAGAAGAATATGTATTCTGTTATTGTGAGGTGGAATACTCTAGACACCTACTAAATTCATTTTTTTCAAAGATTTGGTTCAGCTCTGAAATTTCTTTGCTTTTTTTGGTCCAGTTGGATCTTTTTGTAACAGTGGGGTGTTGAGGTCCCCCATTACAACTATATTACTGCTTATCTGATTTTTCATGTCTGTTAATATTGTTTTATATAGTTGGGTGCACCAGTATTTAGTGTATGTATGTTTATGATTGTTGTTTCTTTTCTTTTTTTTTTTTTTTGGATTGTTTCCTTAACTGTATGTTGTTTCTCTTGATCAGTTTTGGCTTGAAGTCCACTTTGTCTTCAAGTAGAATAGCTGCCCCTGCTTTCCTCCGTATTCCTGTTGCCTGGGGTGTTGCTTTCTATCCTTTGACTTTCGGTCTATGTCTTTCTCATTGAGTTAAATGTGTCTCATATGTAGCATATTGTTGGAACTTGTTTCTTGGTCCATTCTGCCATTCTGTTTCTTTTGATTGGTGAATTGAGACCATTTATATTTATGGTTATAACTGATATGTATTAACTTATTCTTGTCACATTATTTTCCTTTTGTTGGTTCTCTTTATTACCCCCTGTTTATTTGTTTACCTTCCCTAATTGATTAATTCTATTGGGTTTCATGGACTTTTACTCTTTGCTGATCTTTCTAGAATATCCTTCAGAAATCTTTGAAGTACTGGTTTGGTGGTCATAAATTTCTTCATCATGGAAATCTCTTATTTCTCCATCAGTTTTGAAAGAATATTGCATCAATGTGAGTTGGAGATGGTTTTCTATTAGGGTTTGAAATACTTTACTGCAAGCTCTCCTTGACTTAAGGTTTTGTGTTGAGAAGTCTGCTATGATTCTGATGGGCTTTCCTTTACAGTTGATACATTTCTTGTCTAACAGCCTTTAATATTCTGTTCTCGTGCTGAACAAGCATTCTTCTCAGAGCACACTGCTGTCAGCTGGACTGGAGTCACTTACTGGGCCTGTAGCTCACAGCCTCCAATGCTCCGCCCCACTGATGTGTCTCTTTGCTCTCTCACACTGAGAGCTGGGAGGGAGCAGAGTGTAGTTTGCCTTCTCCCTTGGTGCTGAAGTCCATCTCCTCACTGCACTGTGGTTGCCTCTTCACTTTCTCAGCAGGTTCTAATCTTTCCTTCAGATTCTTCCTGGATCCCAAGGATCACCCCTCTCCTTCCTCTCTTCCCCAAGCTGTTATTCTTGAGAATCTGGATTCCAAATATTGGAGAGGTTAATCTGTAGCTTAGTGTTTCTTCTTCTCTCCCCTCTGCCCCCCTCTCCTCCCTTTCTTCTTTCTGTCTTAGGGAATTGAACTCAGGGTCACTCTATCACTGACCTACATCCTAGCCCTTATCTCGTGCTCTGAGACTAGTTCTCACCAAGTCACTAAGCTTCCCAGCATGCTAGGATTGAACCTGTGATCCTTCTGCCTGAGCTTCTAGAGTGCTAGGATTACAGGCATCTACCAGCATGCAGAGTCCTTGCTTATGATGGTTCGATGAAAGATGTTTTTAACTCTATGATGGTGTGAAAATTATAGGCATTCATAGAAAGTGTATTTTGCATTTTCACTTTTGATTTTTATCTGAGCAAGCAGTATGTGATGTCTTTTGGTATTGCTGGGAGGCAGCAGGAGCTGCACTCCCAGATAGCTGCCAGTGGCCAGGGCTACCCATATGTTCTACAGGCCACTCAGGCCCTGTTGCAAGCGGGGGAAGGAAGATGAGTTATTTAGGACCCAAAACCCTATGGGACAGCATCTGGTGGGTCCCCAAGGAGGGAGTAATCAGCTTCTGAGTTGGGGTCCTTGATTATGAACTGTAACTGAGAATAAACATAGTTGTGTTTTAAAATATATTTTAAATTTTAATCCTAATAAAATACTTGCTGCAGGTTTCAAATTTCCTTCATTGTAAACATTGTCAATGGGTTGATTTCAATACTCATTACAATTTAACCACACAACTCCTTCAGTGATGGAGCAAGCAGAAATGCCACTGTGGACAGGTCCTCACAAGTGTGCATACACATGGGGGCTCAGGGATTTGTGTTTGGGGCAGTGCTGCTTCTTGTGGTGTTTGGGGCATTGTAGTAACCATTAGCCTGCTTCTCAGGGCAGAGATGCGCTTCCTCGGCCTGTGCAGGTTCCCCAGTACTACTACATGGACACGTTTATCCTGTTGTCCTGTGGTCCGGAGCTGTGGCTGCTGAAGTATCACCTCGACACTTGCAAAAATGAGCTGAAAAGGTAGGGGCGCCTGATGTTTTCTCTTCCCATAATTTCTGTAACAGGAAGAGAAGAAAAGCATTGATGTTTAATCATGTCATCCACTGTTTAGTATCCACCTTGTGTTCCTATGAGACATGTGCTGTAAGATGGGTTGCCTGGTTTCTGTGTATATGAATTCTAATTTGCCACCTGTGGAAAACTCTGGGATTTAAGGCCCCCAAATTATTACTTTATAATATGTTCAGCTGACATGGGAGCAATTACTGTTTTTATTAAAAAGTTAAAATTATAAAATTCTCTCTCTCTCTCTCTCTCTCTCTCTATATATATATATATATATATGCAATAATAGTTTTTTTACCTACACTAAACTTGAAGAAAAAGTCACACTTTGCTATCTTCATTTTCAAAATTTTTAAAGAAATAAAATATTCAGAGTGAATCAGAGATCTCAACCTCTTGCAAGTGTTGTATCTGCCCCCTTTGCTGGGTCTTGTGTGCCTGCCTGTTTCATCTGCTAACGCAGGCAGAGCATGCTTAGTAACTACTGTTGGGTTGCTGACATGCTTGGCTACAAGCTTATCACTGCCCACAGGTCTTCTGCAACAAGTGATGCCCAGCCATCTCGCCTTTCACTGATGGACATGGTGCTGTGTGGGACTTCCCTGTTGGGCGTGTGTAGGGCAAGCTCAGACCCCTTTCAGATCTGGCAGGTGAGGTATCTTAGTACAAGTGAAGGCAGGCAAAGTTTATTGAGCTCACAGTTTATGGAGGTTTCAGTGTGTAGTTGTCTGGTTCCATGTAGGGTGGCATGGAAGTGGGGTATGGCAGAGGAGAAACTATTCATGGCACCACAGGCAGCAGGTGGAAGCAGTGAAGCTCCCTTTCCCTTTTTGTTTCACTCAGGATGCAAGCCGATTGGTTGGTGCCACTCATGCCTTCCCATCATCCAGACCAGAACAACACTAAACCAGTCAGTGGATGACTACAGTTATCACGCACCCATAGTCCAGTCAGACACCCATGATCTAACCACCTCCCAGAAGCCCTACTATAACCACTGTCCAGACATCTAGAGGTAACCTGTAACATAGCTTTGGGCCTGCTCTGGAAGGTTGGCCATCCTGTCTGGCAGGTAGCTCCCCTTGCTTTCTTTCTCAGAGCATCCATTCTTTGTTTTTTTCCTTTGACCAAAACCCACAGACAGGCTTATCTTTCACGTAATAAAGATCTGTGGAGAGAAAGAAAGCCCTGGCCTTGTCCTGGCTTTTAAGATAGGTGCTGTGTTCATATTTCCACACAGCCCAGTTGGAGCAGGGACCTTCAGACCTAAGGAGCTGGGGTTAACATATGGGGCTGAAGGTGTTGCTGAAAGAGGATCTGGGTAGAGCAGGGTGGTGCATGGTCTGGCTGCCGGTGCTCAAGATGGCTGCATCACCATCTCTAGTGCAGTTGCTGCTACAGCACTCTGAGTCCTCTGTAGTTGGGAACAGGGGCCAAGTGAGCCCATATCCCAGAAGCCTGGCCTGGCATCTTCCTTGGCACACGGGCAACTAATTCTGTGAGGGGTGAGTATTGGGTTACCAGTTTTCTTCCCTCTGGTAACAACTCACATATACATTCCCTGGGTTCACATCTCAAGAGCTGTATGTGCTTTCAGCTGGAAAGGGCAGAACTCCACAAACACTTTCCTAGGTTGGCATCAGAGGTGACTCATGTGCAGTTGCTTCCCGGGATGCTGCCACAAGACATCCTGGAACAGATGTGATGCCTCCTGCTTACTCCTGATGAAACAGGGTGTTGTCTGTAGGTGTGCAGCAAGAAGGGTATGCCTGGCCCTCCACACCCAGGGGCACTTCCTAGGGCCTGACTCACCTCGGATGCACAACCCCTTCCAGGAAGATGGTCCTGTAGGCTTGCCCAGTTGCTGTCTGTGTTTTGTCCATCCATTCCATCAACACACATGAGCCATCATCCAATTTCATCCCATCCGTCTGTCTGTCCATCTGTCTGTCCAGGCATCCATCCATCCCATCTTACCCCATCTCATCTGTCCCATGAATCCACCCTATGCATCCAGTTTTCCATCCCATCCTTCTGTCTGTCCGTCCGTCCGTCCATCCATCCATCCATCCATCCATCCATCCATCCCATCTTACCCCATCTCACCTATCTCGCCTATACATCCACCCATCGCAATCCATCCTTCCCATGTCACACACTGTTCATCCAGCCCATCTCATCACATCCGCCCACCCAGGCATTTCACCTGTTTTATCTTAGCCATCGTTCCCATCCACCCTATCTCACTCATTCATCCATCTGTCCTACCTCGTCTATCTATTCATCCAGCCCATCTTATTTCATTCCATCTACCCAGCCAGCCGCCCCATTCACCCAGTGTATCCATCCCATCCGTCTATCCGTCCCTCCATCAATCTCATATATCCCATCCATCATCTCATCTGTCCCACCTCGTCAATGCCACCTGCCCTTCCTATCCCACCCGCCCTTATCTATCACATCTGTCTCTCTCATTGCATCCATCCCATCCATCTCAAGCCACCTGTCCCATCTCATCTACTCCAGTCCATCCGTGTCATCTACCCCTGCACCGCCTCATCTGTCCCGTTCGCTTATCCCGTCTTATCCACCTCATTGATGATCCCACCCATCCGACTGCATTCACTGTAAGAGCAGTTACAGTGAGAGCATTGTGAGCCCTCTGTAGTTGGGAACAGAGGCCAAGTGAGCTCATGTCCCAGAAGCTCGTATCCCTTCACCCATCCCGTCTCATCATTACTATCCCATTCTATCCATCCACCCACCCATCCACCCGCCCATCCCATCTCACCCATTCCAATCCATCTGTCCCATCCACCCCATCTCATGCATCCTATTCACCTACCCCACCTGTCCCCTCTCATCCATCTTATCCATCCAGCTCATTTTATCCTCCTGTCTGTTCTGTCCATCCCATCCCAGCCATCTTAATCATCCATCCATCCTGTTCTGCCCATCCTGTTTTTCACATCCCATCTTTCATAGCCCATCCATTCATCCATTTATCTATCCATCCCATCCTATCTGACTACTTGGACAATTTTGGTGTATGTGATAACCTAACACAAGTTTTATCAATGGTGTAAGCAGAGCTGACAATGCTCATCTCTGTTTCACCTGGTGGGCTTAGAGTAGTAATCAAAAACTGCAACCCACTAGTAGCACAGAAATTAGAAAACATTGATCTGGGATTTAAAATGTTATATTTCTATCGTTTAAAGATTATCAAGAAAAATGATCATGCTTGTTTACACCTCCTGGGCCTTCTGTCCAGCCTTCCTACAGGAATGCCTGGGCTGTGACTTGCACATCTCCTGTTCCTTCTGGCTACCTTTCTGAAAGACACTTTCCTCAGCTGAGCAATTTCTAGGTTTTATAGACTTTTCCAAATTTAATACCTGCTTTATTAGCCACATTTGTATATAACTTTAAGCAGTTTTTCACTGTGGTGATTTGTGTAACTACATCTGTCCCTGGACACTTATCCCAAGCCTCCCTTGAGGACTCCTTGTCTATGTGGCCTCTTTGTCTTCTTGTTTATATGTGACCTTCCTTTCTGGGCTCTTGGAAGCCCTGTCTATCCCAGGACTCTGTTGATCTGTGTCTTGGCCCTGGACAACTCTCCTCCATATTCCCTTTATAGCTTTTCTGTGTTCCGCAGTGTACGGTGTACCAGGCAGCACAATACCTGCTGGCCTAGCCTGGCTTCTTCATGCTGCTGCCCTGGGTCTTTCTGTGACATCCTGGCCACTGGGTCCTTTGCTCTCCCCTGCTGAACAAGACTAATTCCTAGAATTGTCAGCCAGTTACTTTCCTTTGGGAAATTATATTTAGGGATTAAGACCACACATTCAATAAACCATTGCTCACTGCTTATGTTATCCTTCAGAAAACAGAAGTTATGTTCCATAACTGGTAATTTATAACTGGTTAGGTACATTCTCAAGTATACATAATTATTTTAGAATTAGGGGACAAATTTGCTTTGTCATAGTTGGGAGTGGGTCATTTTTTGCTATATAATATTATTCTCATAAAGTTTCTTTAAAGATAAAACAAGAGTTTCTTAATGGAAACTAACATTTTTCCTAAAGGAAAAGTAAGGTGTCCAATCCACTCATTCCTTGAGTACCATACTATAAAATAGGACTTACTAGACTAATGGGAAAACTTATTTTCACTTTCAAGTTTTTAAAAGGTAGGATGTTGAGCTGTAGTGGAAGAGAGCAAGAAACAAGCAAGTTAGTTCATCTGTATTTCTCTTACAGGTATAAACTGAAGAGCAGTTATAAGCTCATTTACCAGGCCTCTCTGTCAAACGCAGCTGATGTGACCAGTTTGTCGGCAGCGAACGACTTCTATTCTTGTATCCTTGCTCCCCACTCCTTCCAGTATGTCACATACTGAAGTGTCACTCAGTGTCAGATCATCCTTAGATTATGGTGGGTGCTGGGAACGTGGAGCCGATGGCCTTTTGCAGCCATTGCATGTCTAAGAATATCACCTTGATGGTGAGAATTGAAGATAAATCTAGTTAAGACATCTTGCTTACCCCAGGGTGAGCTGACCAGACCTATCTGCGTTTTACTGAAAACACAGAGTAATTTAGTGCGTTTTCTTACTAAACTGTCAGTACTGACTTTGGTTACTTGAGCTGTTATTCCATCTCATGGAGGACTGAAAAAAATGATAGCAGTTGCTATTCAACAGAATATGCAACTGAGTCCAAAACGTGAATGTTTTAGTTTGTATGGCCAACATAATCACTTTCAGTTGAAGAAAATATTCGTTTCATAAAATTTTAATTTATTTGAACAAAGGTCTGCATTGAATTCTATTGAAGAGTTATAGATGAAATTTGGAGGACAGAAATAAAGTATTATAAGGTGCTGTACATTTTAGTTAGAAATGTGGAACTTTTGTGTTGGAATCACTTCAAAAGAAAAATCCACTTCACAGAACTATATCACTATGTTTGTTCAAACTTGAGCTCCCGTTCCTGTGTGCGGGGGTGTTGGCCCTGTACTTACTATGGAATCTGGAGCTCTGCACTCCTGGATGTGCACTTCTGCTGCACTGTACAGGGCTGAACCCTGGCTGCTGGTACTCTGGGTGACCACATATCTCCAGAGTTTATAAGTTACCCCTCCCGCATCAGACTTATGAAGTGTATTGTAATTTCCTGAATATATGCCCCTTTGTGTCACTTCATGCTGCCAGATCCAACACCCAGATCATTCCCTCTGTGGCTTCATTAATCTCATCTTTACCTCCAACAATCTACATTTTTAATAGCTAGTCCATATCTTGATTTGGATATCTGAAGGTGCCTCTCACTCTGATGTCCCACCTCAGTTATTTGGCACTGGAATCCCCCAGCTTCCACTCACCACGCTACCTGCTCTTGCCACATACATGGGAGCCAGATGGGCGGAACCAGGCTGGGACCGACTGTTCCTGTGTAACGTCAGAAACTCTTCACTAATCATTCATTTCTGGGCTTGTAATGTTCCAGGGCTTCTTAGTATAGTAAATGGATCTGTCTGGTTTCTCATGGGGGAAGTTCATGGGGAAGAGTTCCCTAACTGGATCGTTTGCAGACATTATACTCACAGCTGGCCGGGACAGGACTTTGGAAATTTTTGACTTCAATGCTGGCTGCAGTGCTGCGGTGATAGCAGAAGCCCACTCACGACCTGTTCATCAAATTTGTCAAAATACAGTAAGTTTTTGGATTATTTGTAAAATTATGAACTTAAAGTGTTTGACATAGTGGTCTACAGCCTTTTTGACACAGGGATCTGTTTTGTGGAAGACACTTTTTCCACCGACAGGCGTAGGGTGTATTGGAGAGAGAGGTTTGGGATTATCCCAAGGAGTAGGCACCTGACATCCCTCATGGGTGTGGTTCACAGTGGAGTTTGCGATTCTATGAGAATCTGATCCGCTGCTGATCTGACAGGAGGTGATATGAACAATGGGGGCAGTTGTGAACACAGATGAAGCTGCCTTGCTAGCTCACCACCCACCTTCGTGTAGGCAGGCCAGTTCCTAACAGGCTGTGGACGGGTGTCAGTCTGTAGCCTAGGGGTTGGGAACTCCTGATGGTGGCCTCCTGGTTTAACAGATATAAATTATTATGATACAATTTACAACTGTTAGAAAATAAATGCTTTCATGGATCAATAAACCACCCTAATTCTTGCTAACTGTAGAAGATATTTTCATATCATATTGCACATACGTTTGCGTGCTTTTGTCTCTGATTATCTTGTAGGCCCACTTTGACTCTTTTCTAGTGATGCCTTCCTCTCACCTGGGGAGCCCATGGCAGAGGGAAGGCAGTTACACACATGTGCCTGGGATGTGGCCCACTGGTGACCTAGCAGCTTCTCTTCTGGCAGAGGGTGTTGGGCGCAGACATCCACTGTTGTGTGATAGAGGATAGGATTATGAGTGTCTCATGGCCATTAAGGGCCAGAGGATTTTGTTACTTCTAAAAGAGCATCTAGGACTTATAAATGAAATTTTGTGTTTTTTATTATCTTTTTCTTGATTAAAGCTGTGATGTTGACATGGTTGGAAGGCTTTCCAGGCTAAATGTTTAAAATGTATGTCTGCTGCAATCTGCTTTAGGATGCAGGGGCACCATTTTGTTTTCTGAGGAGTCATCCATGTGTGAAGTGAAGGGACTTTTTCTGCAGTTTTCTAGGTTCTCTGTAAATTTTTGCTGAGCAGAGCAGCATGTCTGATAACCTGTGGAATTTTGTGATTAAGTCTAAGGGAATAAGCAGAACCTTTGAACTGAGCTACCTCATTGATTCTGTTGCTGTTTGTTCGCTGGATCAGGAGTGCTGGAAAGATTGTGAAGGATGTAGTGAGAGAGACCACTGAGATTAGTCGCTCCAGGTCTAGGAAGATGGTACCCACTGGGCAACCTAGGAGCTGTGCAGAGGACAGGTCCAGGGACTTTGCAATGGACAGTGGGCAAAGCATTGGCCAGAGGGTACTTAGAGGAGGTGCTCTGCTTCCTGGTCACTCCCTGGGCATTCCTGGTCTCAGCAGGAAGGAGACCTTTAGAGACTTGTACAGGCTCCTTATCTTGGCAGCACTGTTTAACCTTCTGCCCTTAGCAGTTTATTGTCAGGATGTTTCCAATTGCGATAGAAGTTTTACTGGTTTGTAGAACACCATGGCAAATAATAACTTGGAGAATGTTGTTAAACAGAATATTATTATATTTCTATATCTTTCTTTGTACAGAATCTTATTTCATACAAACAGAATAAATGATTTTAAACACTGTGCAGTGGTCCCCCAGATGAATGGGGGATGCCTTTGAAAAATTTTGTAACTTCTTTACAAGTCTTAAAATAGCAAACTTAAAACCAAAGTAAGAATACATGTTAGTGACATTAGTGCAGTTGTGATGGGGAAGAACTGTGAACAAGCTGAATCAGTGTGGTGATTTGCGGCAAGGATAGGTTCTTGGCTTCAAGACTATGATCATGTGTAGGCACCTTTATGGCACAAGCTATCAGGAATGGGTTGAATTTAAGACCAATTATTAACTATATATTTCTGGGCCTTTAGTGAATTCCCCATGAAATAAACTTTTACAATGACTGTTAATCTAAAGCATCTTATATTTTAGATATTATGACCTGTCAATTTAAGGCAATTCATTAAGATATGAACAGCTAATATTTGGATGCAAAAATGTTAAAGTGTAAGTCTGATTTGTTAAATTGTTTAGTGAAATTTTTGGTTATAAGTGTTCATCTTATACACATGATTACAGATTAAGATTTCAGCTGTCTTAGTGTCTGGCCTCTGTATGCCTAGAACCTGCAGTCCGCTTACTTTGAACTATGCCTAAGGTTATGACTCTTCCCAGGAGAACTAAGTGGGGGCCTGGGCGTGGCTCAGGGCTCAGCACACATGCAGCATGTTCAGTGCCCACTGTTAGGTCCCAGTACCAGAGCTCCCAAAACATGTGGATCTAGTTTCTTGGAAGAATGGGAAAAGTCTGACAAGTGGGATTTAAAATTAATAATGTATTATTAAAATCCAATATGTGGAACTTTACCTAAAGATAAATACTGGTAATATTCACGTACCTCTCTGTTAGGCATTTTGAGAATTGAGTGAGTTTACAAAATATTGAAATAACTCATTCTTGAGTTAAAGTCTGTCAGTCATGAAGATGAAAGAGTCTAGTATGTGATGTCCTTTGTTGTTTTAGAGATTGCACCAACATGTATTTCTTGCTGGACTTTTTGACACTTGCTGCTTCTTGTCTCCTAAGTACTGTGAATTGGAAAAAGCTTTCTTTTCATTACTTTTTGAATTTGTCATACATGAATTTAAGGTGGTCATTTTAAGGTCAATTATAATTGTGTGTATGTTTCCGTATTTGGAAAATGATCTGTCAGCATTTCCATTATAAATTCCCATTTTTTCTCTGACTTTTTAATTCTTTCTGGGTTATGACAGACCCATAAAACTTGGTCTAGATTGAAACTTGGCAGATTGGAACTCGATCTGAGATTTCTTTTTTTCAGTTTGGTTCCCAAATTTGTTTTAAATTGTTACAGATGTTTAGATTGCAAATGCAAAATATAATTTCAGAATCTTAAAATTTTTTACTTATAACTTAAAACATAAAACCATAGTTTTACGACGTGGGGAAGACAATTCTTTTAAGCTGAGCTAACAGTTTTTCTCATATTTTCAAGAGCAGTTGTTTTATTTTGGGAAATGGTGCAATGCTAGTTATTGTGACATCTTGTAATTTTCCTGTTTCCTTTCTTCTCTGTTCCCATTTCATAGCAGAAGAGGTTTTATCCTTTTGAATGTTATGCTTCTCTGTTAAAGAACTACATAGGATAATGTATATAAATTGTTTATCTTGTGCTAAGTTCACTAATGGAAAATATTTTTATTTTCAAGTAAAAATTTAAAAGGCTGGTGGATGTTGCCTTAGAAAACTTATTTTGGATGTGCACCTAAGTTCATAGAAGACTTTGTTCCATGCTGGCCGCATGGGTGTTCAGAAGCTTGAGCTGGACATGATTTCTGCTTCTGAGGAAAGGACAGCATCAGAGGTGATAGAGGTGGCCCCTCCCCTACCTCTTTTGCTGCTGTCGGCTGATGCCCACTTTAGATGGAGATAGAGGTGGGTGTGCATGGAGGCCCTAGCTGAATGCCTGTCTGTTCCTGGTGCTATAATAAAATACTGGAACATGGATTTGTGAAGACTGAAACTTACAGCTCACAGTTCTGGGGGTTAGAAGTCCACGATCAAGGTGCTGATGGCTCATTTTCCTGAGGGCTTTCTGTTTCCAGTATGGCACTTCCTGGCTGCATCCTCACATGATAGGAGGGAAGACAGGCTCTCTGGAGCCTCACTGATCCGAGCAGGAGGAGCCTACCCTTGTGACCTAATCACTTCCCCAAGGACCCAGTTTATCGTGCTACTCCCTTAGGGTTAGATTTCAACATAGGGATTTGGAAGGGACACTATTTTCAGACTGTGGCACTGTGTAACTACTAGACTACCTGGATAAATCTGCATGGGTCGAGATCTATGAGTGTGGTAGCTTAAGCTCTTGTTCACTCAGGGTTTGTGAGGTGTAATGGCCCTGCCTGTGGGATTCTCACTACTTGTCATGAGGACACTGTGTGAATGTGTACCCGAAAGCCCAGCGTCTCACCAGGCTCTCCGACTTCCCTTTCACTACTCTCTGCATAGGAATGGTGATTATTTTCAGCCTCTGTCTTGTGTATCTGACAGCTCTGAGGAATGGTGTCTCAGATCCACTGAGGGGTCCCGCATAGTCAACATTTGATCTCCTTTGACAAGCTACTAGGTTCAAGCCGGTGAACCAAGAACCCTGCCTTGGCTGAGCTAAAAGTTTACCTTCTGCATGTCGGGGAGACCCTGCCCTGGCTTGTGGTATTGTCAGTTAGTTGATGTACTGATGGTATTGACTAAATCCCCTGTGGCTGGTGCCCTTGATTCTCTTGTGCCTTTAATTTGGCTGTTTGCCATTGGCACAGCCCAGCAGATTGTTGCATGTTGTCTATATTCATATTTATTTCTGTTTAAGATGGACCATATCACTCCTCCCCTCAGCAAGGAAATATGCCCTTACTTGGCCTGGGGAAAGACAGGCGAATGCTTATGCTTTGTGACATTATCAGTTTTCAGTAGATGACGGGTATTCTTTTAAATATGTGAGAGTAATTTACCTCAAAATGGTTGTGGGTCTTCTTCTGGCTCCATAACTGGGCTTTTTGACATTTATGAGTCTCATGTGCTTTGGTTTCTAAGCAGAGTTGGGCTGGAGTGGGAGTTGGATCACTTGAAGAGAGAGAACACCTCTAAACTCTATGGTGCTCTTGAGGAGTGCATGGTAATAATGGGTTATCTTCTTTAACCACTTACCAGTCCAATTATTTAAGTACAGAATGACAAAAATTGCCTATTTTTTGTTACTTTTGAGAGCAGGAAGTATAAAAATTCATCAAATTTATGCAGTACAAGAATTGACTGGTTGAAGTGACACCTCCCTGGGCAACACTTGGGATAGTCAGTATATAAACAAATGTGCTTCCTGAGCGATGCTCAGGGTAAACTGCTAGATAGTTAAATGCTTTCTGTTCCTATAGCTCTGGAGAAATGAGTACTATTAGATTTTTACATATACCCCATTTTCACAGTTTTTTTCATCTCTTTGATAAGATTAAGTTTTATTAAGATCTTACATTTTAAGTGGTCTCTCTACAAACTCAGTCAAATAGCTGTGGGATAGAAAAGCGTTTACTCTCAGCTTTTGGGCTGAATCCTTAAGTCATTACCTGTTCTTAATAGCATGTAGTATTGGTCAACATTCCTGACACTGGGACAAAATTCCAGGTACTTGCAGTGTAAAGCAGGGGAAGTTTAAGTGACCTGTGGTTTCAGAGGGTTTGGTCAGTAGTCAGTTGGCTCTAAGCAGGAACACCATGGTAGAAGGGCATGGTGGAGGACAGCTGCTCACTTCATGGCATCTGGGAGTAAGACCAAGGGAATGTACTGGAGAGAAAGGGGCCCCAGACCAGACACAGACCGTATGGTCACACCTCTGTGACTCACCCAGTGTACTTTCTTAAACCCCTACATGTGTCCAGATACAGACTGCATGGTCACACCTCTGTGACCCACCCAGACACACCCCAAAGTACACTTTCTTAAACCCCTACATGCTTCCCAAGCCAATTAGCTTGTTTAGTTGACAATATAGCTAAACTGTCACATTCCACCCCTTGTCAATTGGACATCCAAACATATCTCCTAAACCCATGTTAATCTTCAGATAAACACAGGGTCATAATTCTGTCTGACATAATATAACTATCACATTTATGGAAAACACACTAATCCCTTCCTCAGAGTTTAAGCATTTCTAGTGTTGCTCAAAGGTCCAAATCCAAAGTTTCCTCTGACACTCATAGTAAACTCTTTTTTTTTGTCTTTTTGAGACAGGGTCTCACTATGCAGTTCAGGCTGGCCTTGTGCTCACTTTGTAGCCTAGGCTGGTCTCGAACTCACAATGATCCTCCTGCCTCAGCCTCCCGAGTTCTGGGATTACAGGCATATGCCACTTTGCCCTGCTTTACTCATAGTAAAATCTTAACTGTGAGCCCTTATAAAATTCATGAAGCAAGTTACATATTCCCAATATAAAATAGCACAGCATAAATATTACCATTACAAAAGGGAGGAATAGCAGATAGAAAATAGTAGAACGACAGCAAGACCAAAACCCAGTAGGGCAAACATTAGGTCCTATAGCTACATGTCCAATACATGGTAAGATGTGAATTCCAGAGGGCTTTAGCAGTCCATCCCTATACTTTGCTGGTTGTAGCTTACATGGTTTCTCACTTGGAGTGGCTTTGGTCATTTCCTGCAGCTTTCCTTGGCAGATTTTCCACATTCTTGGCCTCTCTGATTTTTAGCGTCTTCTCTTCCACTTCATCTACATTGCCAGAGCTTCACATACCCTGTCTCGATACACTTTTCCCAGACTGCCCTTTGAAATCTGGGTGGAGGCCTTCATAACCTGCAACACTTACATTCTGCATGCCTGAACAACCATTATGTGGACAATGCCAAGTTCTACTCTCAGGAGGAGAACTAGCTGGGGTTTATGGCTTTAGTAGCCTATCAGTGTGCCTGGTTAGCTGAGCATAGTGAAATGAATATTGGGGAGCCACTTTTCTAGCAGCCGTTTGGGGGCAGGGGCCCTAGTGGTTCTTTGCAAACGAAAAATTTGTAGTTCTACACCCTTCAACTTGTGTTGACTCCTGAGATGATTTCAATGTAACTCTCCTTGTCCCAATTCAAAGTACTTGGTTTCTTTTTAATGATAATAATCTCTTCAGCAACCACATATCCTTTAGCCCCAACTTTACACATGGTTCTTTCCAGACCAAAATTTAAGTTTTACAAATATTTTTGCTCTGCTTCTCATGCTTGATTTTCTCTATAAGTCTGGCTAAAAGCAGCCAGAAGGACCCATGCCACATCCAGAATATTGGGTACCCTTTAAATTTTCTTTACCAGATCAGTTTGTCCACTGTGCTTAAACTCAGCTTCCCACAAGTATCAGGACATGGACAGCATGTAGACAAATTTATTTTGTTACAGTGTAACGTTCATGGCCTCTAGGCCAATTCTGAGTAGAGTTCTTGTTCCTAGTTGAAACTTCATGATCCTAGCCTTTATTGTTCACATTCTCATAATCATTCTGATCTAAGATTTGAAAAGAATTGTCCACCAGGCTCCTCTTATAGAAATTTAGACTTTCTCTAGCCTCTTTCTCCCAGCTTTTCCAAACGCTTTCCCCTAAATCAATGCTAAATGCATCTACCACATTGTCATTTATAGTCACAGAAATGACCTCAATTTTCTGGTACCAACTTTCTGTATCAGCTTTCACATTTCTGGGACAAGTTACAAGAATCCCTGCCCTGTTCACACACAGAATTTAAAGGAGGAGAGGGTTAGTTGGTTCACAGCTGCAAAGAGTTCAGTCCATGCTTAGTTGGTTTCAAGACAGAAATATCATGAAGGAAGGGTGTGGTGGAAGAAAAAACCTGTTTACTTCATAGTGTGTAGAAGGCAGATCAGGAGTTACAGCACCAGAAGGAAAGGGGTCAGGGACCAGATATTCACAGCTCTATGAGTCAACACACCCGGGAAGTATTTTACTAATCCCTTAGGGGGCTTTCAAGCCAATCAAATTGGCAGTCCATTTTAATTGTCACAATGGTTAACTTTTGAGAACTATTTCAACTCCTCCAACTTCAACTTGGTATATATATACGTATATATACATGTGCATGCCTATATGTGTACCTGGATTCTTGCATGTGTGCATATAAGGGATATATATATATATATATATATATATATATATATATTATAGGCATGCATATAGGTGTCTGTAAGTGTATACCTAAATGTATGATGTATGACTGTGCACAAGCCTGTGTATGCACACATGTATGGGTATGTATATATGTGTATACACCTATGAATTTAATTTAAAAATAACTGTTCTGTCCTTCGCACTGTTCCCTGGACACATAAGACCAGAGAGCAAAGTCTTTGTGCTTGAGAAAGGCTTCTCAGAGATGGAAAGTTCTTGCACTGACAAAGTGCTCTGTGATGATCAAGTGCCTTATGAGCAGCACATACTGAGGTAGGGCCCTGGGTGTGCATCTATAGGGATAGAATGCAAATGGAATTTGTTTTGGGTACAGGGCAGAGATCCTAAAGTTTAAGTGTGAGTGACATGTAGGTTCTGTGTGTAAACTGAGTGGCCTGCACCAGCTGGGAGGGGTGCATATGCAGCTATTAGAGTGTAACTTGGCTGTTCAGATTGCATGTACAGAGGGCCAATGGTGAAATTACTAAGACGATATTATTATAGCCCAGAGGAGGGTGTGATGACTGAACTTTACACTAGTTTGGGGGATGGGATTGGGGCTTTTTTGCAGGAAAGAATCTGCACTTTGGAGGCAGAGCAGAGCTGCCGATGGCTGATGGGAGCTGGCCTCTGAGGCTGTATCTCAGGCCTGGCCCTCTAAACTCAGAGCACCAGAAGGATCAGAGATGCCCTGGGTTAAGGCTGCTGTACCCTCTCTCTGTTTTCCTTTGTATTCCTGGCAGGTGGTGTCTTCTGCTTTGATTGTGAACCCCACTTCAGTGTTAGGTACTTTTGCTTAAATATCTGCCCTGGTACCTTCTTATAGGGAGCCCTCCCTAGTCTTCACTGTGGTCCAAGATGTTTATATTTGTAATCCCTTGGAAAAACTATTGGAATTCTAGTGAGTTAATTCCAATCTACCACTGCCAGTTTGAACCATGGCAAGAGTAAAGACACGAAGGCATATTTGTAATTGTGGGGAGTCAAGGAGTTCCTAAGTCCAGCTAGGATGATGGCTAACTGGAACAAAGTCCCTGGCCCCAGGCAAAACCCAGATTCTATTAATTCTTGCTTTAGTTCTGATGCTGTAATTTTTTTTATGGCCTGGGTAGTCATAGCTTCCTATCTCAAGGCTCGATCCCAGCTGACAGCATGGAGTGTGGCTCTCCATCCTGCCCAACTCACACATGTTTTCTGGGAGCTACAGGGTGGGGTAACACTGACCTGTCACCTTGCTTCAAAGACTATACATCAGCACCTTGATTGGACCGATTTGCTTGCTTAAAGTAAATTGAAGGGAAAAGGAATAGTCCTAGCCATGGAAATAGTCAGTTTTAGCCAAAATGGAGATAGTTGCTCTTTTTCAAGGAGAGTCATCCAGGTGGTCAGCAGTCAGTTGTGGCTGTGTGGCCCATGGATACTGTGGGGTTTTGAGTCCTCTATGACACATTTCAAAGAGAAAGATTATAAACAAGAGAATGAGCACACTAATTCCAGTATAAAACCAAAATGAGCCTTGAGATATGCAAATGGATTCATTTTTTCTATAACATCAGCAAACTTATCCTAATCTTCAATTTGACTATCAAATGTGGTTGTCTGTTGTGACATGGACAGCACTTTTCTTTGAAGAGTATCTATGTCCACAGTAATATTTTGATGAACTGTTCCATGTGTATGTTTTCTGGTCATTCCCCAAGGATGTAGGCTTTTATTATATGGTAAAAGGGTGATATGAAAGCCAGTGCTATTATAGTGACATTTTAATCCTTGTAATTGCAAGCTTTCAATTTAATCTCCCATCCAAAGGAGGGAAGTTTCTAAAATGCTTGCTTGTGTTTGCAACTTTATATCAATTTCTTACTGAATTTTCCAGCTGTCATCAGCAGTTCTTATCCAATTGTCTACAAAGTGAGTAGTCTGTACTGAATGAGCTAACGCAGAACCAGTAGCTGCACTGGCTATCAAAAGCACTAGGGAGGTTATCCCCACCATAATTAATCCAATCATCATCTTGGTCGAATTGTTCAATTGCTAAATCTCTTAATTAAGGTCTCTACCAAGAGGGAAGTAGGCAAATGATACCAAGTCTCCATCAGATTGACCGGAAGCCACACTGGACCATGACCACTACTGTGGAGTTGCTAGAAAGATGTTCAGGCGTGGTGCACTGGGTTAGATCACAATTAGCAAATGAGAACATATTTTGTTGTCACTCTCTGTCCCCTATTAACAGTACATGGGGATCCTAAACACAAATGTTTACTTTTATATACCCATGACCTCACAATTCCACTTCTACTTTTCCTCCATTGACCGGTTGCAGGTGCCCAGTCCACACTGTTTAGTGTGAAAAGGTAGGGCTAGTTTCTATAAAGTATGTTGTTTGGGCTTAATTTTGTCATTGAAAATGAGTCTGGGGATGGGAGGATTGAGGCCTTTACATGACCAGTAACATTGGACAAGGCCTCTGAGGTCATGATAGAGTCAGGAGAGCCTGAAAATGAAATCTCATGCCAACCTCGGTCCTTTCCCAGAAGGAATCCTCTGGGGGACCAAAATACAAAGGAATGATTAAATTTGCATATAGCCTCATCCATGGTATGGATCCCAGCAAGTCTGCCAGGGGCCCAAAGAACCTTCCTCACAATGAAGGATATGAGCTTCTGGAATACAGCTAGGAATATTAGTTTTAAAATCTCTTACAAGGTTACTATCTGAAGGAATAGAATTTAAGGTTAATAAGACATACTGTCCTTTAGACAGTTGTACTTTCCAAGTCTGATCCACAGCTGACATGCAAGGGCTGGGATCTTGCTGCAGATAGGCTGCACATAAAGGTGGATATATAAAATGAGAGATAAGCTTAGCCTGTTCTTGTAAGTGCGTTAAAATTTGTGGGCTGGGAAGAATAGTATATGTAGAGTTATTGCTCTCTATAGAATGGAAAATCTCTGAGGGCCTGACCATCCAGATAAGGGGTTAAGCAAGGGTGGATTAGGTATGTAGGCTCAATACTCCCTGAACCACAGGAACACATACTGTAACTGATAGGAGAGCAAGTCTTGCAAGGAAAAGATTCTCAAGTGATTGAACCAAACCTTGGCTGTCAACTAGGTGGTGGCCTTACGAGTAGTCTGCTGTAGGCCTTCCCAGGACAGTGGGCCATGCACTGTCAGGTTCATTGCTTGAGGTCTTGGCAGAGGGCTTGTCGTGTTGTGCAGGTGGGTTGGACTCTGGCCATGGAACAGCTCTGATATTTATAATGTCTCTCAATTATCTGTGGAAATACAAGCATGCCTTCGGCCCCAATTTAAAAGTGATGCTGGACCATTCCAAATACCTGTTTGGAGGTCACGCCAAAAAGGTTAAAACACATGTAGGAAAGTTTTGACCCTGTGTTCCCTCTTTCTTTTATTTAACTAGTTGATTTTTTAGTTTAGGATGAGTGTGTTTTGTTATTGTTTGACCTTGGGGATCATAGGGACTTGCTAACATGCTTTATATTTCAGTTATCAAGAAAACTCTGAAAACGTCTACTAATATAGGCAGGACCCATATTAGGTTTTATTGTTTGTGACACTCTTAAGCTAGCAAAGGCTGATACACAGTACTGTTTACTGACTTTGTTTACCTGGATGACAGCATGGATCATATGTGAGAAGTTACCTATAGAGGCATGGGTAATATTCATTTGCCATAACTGGTTAGCTCTAAGAATTCTGGGGTTGCAACTTTGTTGAGGAGTAGGCCTAGGAATGAGCTGACAGGCAGGGCATGACATCACGGTTTGGCTAGCACACCTTCATTGGCCCAGGTCTTGAACGGGCAGATGGCGTTGTGGTATAGACCCCAGGCAGCATGTGTGAAGGCAAGGGGAACATTCATGCCAGCACCATCCAAGTCCACACAGAAAGAATGGTGGCTTAATCTGTCTTCATTCAGATAGTAGTTGAGGTCAGAGGAGACACTGCCTTCTTGATGCATATCTAGACAGTTGAAACAGGGTCTTGGAAACAATGAGTCCATGTAAGGTGTTTCCTGAGAGGAGTGTTGGGCATTTCCATTTGCTTTTTGAAGGTGGGCCTGTGTGGAGCCAGGCCTATGTAGGTCTTGCCTGGCTTCCTTCCCAGAGACCAGTGACACACCTACTTTGCCAGTACCGTGAATATTCCTTTCTCTTAAAGTCTCTTTCTTGAGTTGTAGGGCCCTCACTGCACCTCAGCTGCTGCAGTACAGCACGCTGTACAATGGCTGTGAGCAGGCCAACTCCCTGAGGCCTGAGTGGCCTGTGGGTGCCCGTTGTCATATTTTGGGAAGCATTTTGGTGTGCTCTTGGATGGGGACTGTTATATTAGGAAAAATATTCTTGGGTTGCTTTTATGGGAAAATTACTTGTTTTACTTCCTGAAAATAAACATCTGATGGGTAGATGATGGAATGGAAAGGAAGGAGGGTGAGGTTACAGAGGTTTGTAGCACGGCTATAGGCTTGTTTTCTGAAGGCTTCGCTTTCATTTCTGTGCATTTATTCTGCGCAGATCTCAGTGCTCAGACTACCACAGGTATGTGTGCGCTGCCGCTCACAGGCCACACCCGCTCAGCAGGACCGTCTCAGGAGGAACACAGCTTGTACCTGAGCCAGACACCCAGTAACGCGTCTGGTTTCCTTTGAGTTTATGAAATGCGCCTACGGTGCTTCTTTTGAGCCCCCTCGCCTCTAACATTAGAATAACCTCCTCTGAAACTGATTCTGTCTCTTGTCTCACTTACGCTGGGCAAACAGAACTTACTTAATTCCTTTCATCATAGCGTTAAGAAGAGGGCCTTGTACAACGGGGAGTGATAGCCATGTTTGTTTGTAACATCATTAAATGTCTCATTTTTAGATTGAGCATACATAAGCTTTATATGACTTACTGATATCTTTAAAATCATAGCAGGTTTTTTGTGTATTTTTAAAACTTGGCTGGCTACTGTTATTTTTTGTCTCTCAATAAGATATTTGCTTTTTGGAATGTAAATATATAGTACTGGATGGATAATTTGAATTAAAAAACTAAGAATCACATAAAAATCTAAACTTGTAAAAACTATTACACAGGAGATTTTAGATTTCAGCAGTGCTCACTTATGTTGCTCTTTTGCTTTATTAGTTTTAGGTCTTACTGTGCTTTTATAAAAATAAGTGAAATGGTTATTGATGCAGATAAAAGACCACTCTCTCCCTCTTACTCGTTTCTGACCACCACTACTGTATTTGTGTGACTCTTTCTCAGGTGTACACTTAAAACCAACACAGAGCCTTGGCTTAAGCACTGCTCTCCCATACAATGCCAGCAAACTGCACATCTCTGGGCTACTTCAGTTTTACTTCATGTCATGTGTTTGCGTTTTATCCCTTTTGATGCATTTCTGATAAATGAATTTAATGCTATAAACTTCCTTCCAAATATTCTTTAATTGTTCTTTGCCAGTTTGGGGAAATGCCATTTATATTATTACTAAACACAAAACGTTACCTAATGTATTTTATGATATTTTTCAGTCCGGGTTTTATTTAGAAGTGTGCTTTTAGATTTTCATATATATAAATTACTTTTTAGAAATTTGTTTTATTACTAATTTCTAATTTTATGGTGTTATGGTTCAGGGCATAGCCTCTGTGCAGTAGCAATTTTCTTGATATCTTGAGATTTTGCATGTGTTGAGAACTTTGGCTCCCCAGCTTGTTTTTTCAAAAGAAATATTAGATATGTACATGAAAAGAATAGGTTTTTGCCATCCACTGGCTACCAATATGTCTACATAGATGCCCAATGGTTTCTAATAAACCTTAATTCTTTTAAATTCAAGTCCTCCTAATTTTTATATGCTTAATTTTTTTAACTAGCAAAGGAAACATTTAAAATCTCCCACAATGGTTGTAATTCTGTCAAGTTCGTTATAATTTTGTTTTGTACTAACAATTTGCCATGGTTAAGTTTATAGATATTTCCTTATGAGGTTATTCCTTTTATCATTTTTTCTTTTTATTTGTATGTGGTACTAAAAATTGAGTCCAGGGTCTGCATACTGAACTATATCTCTGGCCCTTTTTAAATTTTGGGACATGGTCTTGTGAAGTTGCCTAGGGTGGGCTTCAACTTGTGATCTTCCTTCCTCAGCCACCCAAGATTCTGGAATTACAGGTGTGTACTGCCATGCCTGGCTTCCTTTTATCAATTAAAAAAAGCAACTACTTCTAATTAGGACTTCTGTGCCTCATAATTATTTTTTCTAGCATGTGTACAATCTTACCTTCTTGTGCACAGCATGTCATTCAACCTTTTTTTGGTACCAGGAATTGAATTCAGGACCTTGCGCTTGTCAGGCAGGTTCTTCTGCTGCTGAGCTATATCCCCAGTCCAACCTTTTTAAAAAAGGTGTTTTAAGTGATATTCTTGAAAACTGACTTCGGAATGCCTTTCAATTATTTTACTTATCAGGTTTAGTTGATTTGCAGTTACTGTGATCACTCATATATTTGATCTTATTGTGTGCTTTTTCTTGTACTTTTAAAAAAATTTTGTTTTAAAGAGAATAATAAAAAATAGCAAAATAACAACAACATAGACAAAACAAAGCAAAAACAATACAAATGATACAACATTTCAGAACAAAGTGATAGGAATTAACAGTGGCTGTTATATTACATATTTATCATCAATGAATTCGCTCCATTTACCAGATGTCAGAATGCAAGGCTGATCAAACCATCAAAGAGAATAAAAAATATAAAAATAGTCTGTGTTTTCCATTTATGAATTTTGTTTGCTTCTTTGTTTTCTCTTCCTGCCGTTTGTTGGATTGAATATATTTCTACAAATTCTCTTTCCTTGCATAATGTAACTATTTTGTATGGTTTCTGTTCTGCTCAGTTCTTTCTCTTCAACCCGAACAGAACAGAGCTGCTGAAAGGCTGTGCTGCCCATCTGTGTGCTCACAGTGTGCACCTCATACAGTGAAATCTTTAGTAGGTGGCCTCCCAACACTCACCGAGTGTCTGCTGTGTGATTTTTGTGTTACGTTCTGTGTTCCCAGGCTGTCCTTACTCAGGCCCAGTTTCTAGAGTGTTCAGTACACTGAGCCTAGAGCTGTGACAATGAACAGGCCACTGTGCATGTTTATGAGTGCATGTAAAGTAGTGGAAAGGTTTGTGAAGAGGAAGGGGGCAAAGGCAGTGCTGGGTGCTTCTAGCAGAGTCTAGCCTTGGTCTGTGCTAGCTGGTAAGCTTACACAAGCTTTTGCTTCCTTTTTATAAAACAAGGGATCACTTCTAGGTGTATTTTAAGCACAAATGCTTAGTGATATCATTCATTAAATGTGTCATGATATTTTAGAGCATCATGACATAGAAGGAATGGGGAAGTCATTATGAATCATAATGTACTAATGATGTTGCAGCCAAATGGGTCAGTAGGTGGATTTCGGTCCAGTGCCACTGACTGTTACCCTGTAGGTGCGAGCAGCCCAGAGGAGGCGAGAGCTCAGAGATGGGCCAAAGACAAACCAGGTGACTGATGTCCTGAGGCAGTCTGGTCTCCGTGAGTCACCATCATAGGCCTCTGCTCATGCATTGTAGAGTTTGATTACCGGCAGAAAAATAGCTGGCTTTTAATTCCTTATCAAGGATGCCTTTAAGATAACTTCTTAGCTTCACTCCCACACACACATATGACTTTATATATGTATATGTGTATGTATTAAATGAGTATACTTAAAATGAATTTTGATGTTTTAATATCTTAGTCTTTTCATCTTTTAATTTTTAAAAAATTCTGTGATTCCTTGCCTATATATTACACATTAATAAATCTTCAATCAGTTACAGTCTTGGGTTGCTGATGACCTCGTGCTATGTGAACATGGTAGTGTGCTTGCCCAGACCACGTCAGCTGAGACATCATGGGGTGGTATATCCTTAGAGGGCTTCTGTCCTATGTGCCCTCTATCAGGGACCAAACAGTGGTTAGGCAGTACATGACTCTATGTGGAAACTTTGGGGTCCAGATCTGAGATTGCTATAAATAAGAAAAGGTATGTTTAGACCCAGATGTTATTCCTAGAATAATGGTTTTACATTCTGCCTTTGAAAATACATCTTGATTTTCCCCTTTTGATTACAGGGATCATCATTTACATCCCGACCATCGCGGGCATATAATCTCTTCCTGACTGCAGCCATTGGCGATGGGGTCGGACTGTGGGACTTGAGGACTCTAAGGTGAGGCCGGCCTGTATCACAACACTGTGGCACAGCCTAGTGCTCTGCCAAGTCTGACTCAGGGCTGTGTTGTGCTACATGAGACATGGTGCTATCATTTGTGTGGCTGCTAAGGCCTAGAGGAGCAGGAGGGGCCATGTCTTGACCAGTAACACCATGGTGTGGTCTCCTGGTCGAACTGTTGCCCGTGTTCTGTTGTCTCGCCCATCCTGGGAGGAGGGTCCAGGGCACCTTAGGCCCAGCCTGCTTTGTTTACCTTGAGGAGTCACTTTCCGCCCCTTGGGAGGACAACACGCTAAAATTACTTAATGTATTTTGTAAACATATACAAAGCATAAAATCTTCTCTAAGGAAAGAAAGAAAATTCTCCTGGTAACTATACCATGGGGCAAATCATTGTACAGCGTATATTCAGGGTAAAAGCATTAATGCTATTAATGCTGCACACCCTGGTGCGGTGTTCACAGTGGTGCAATTAGCTCTGTGCTTGCTCTGCTGTTCCGTCTTTGGAACTGACACAAAAGCCTGGTGTGTGTTGTGTGGATGGCACCTGCACCCACACACTGGCCTGTCTGGCTACGTCAGGCCCAGTGCCGGCCTAGCTTGGTGGTGTTCTTCTTAGTTAGGAAGACCCTGGTTATCCCCCAAAGTGAGTGGAGATTCCTCTAGTAACAATAGCATAAATTCCCCGACAGTTTTTACAATAAGCACATTTTACGTAGTGCTTTATAAATGGCTGGGAAGTTTAAGCCCTTACCCCTAGACTGTTATAAGCTCAAAGGTTTTGAATCATTTATCTGAAAAATTTATGATTCAGAAGGTATGGTCTTTCATTTTAATGCTCTATTGTAAATGATTACCTAGTATTTCTCATATATAAAAGTTCATTTACTATTAGTTTGACTTGACATCTTTGGGAATCTGAATTTGAAAAGCATTTGAATTATTCTCAAGATCCCTTTAATTGCTTACCAATTAATAATTCTCACATATACAATATTTTCCAGCATGTAGCTCCGTGGTAGCATGCTTATGTAGCATATACAAGGCCCTGGGTTTTCTTTCCAGTACCATGGGGGAGAAAGCTTTTCCTCTACTACTTTGCTCCTTTTTGTTGGAAAAGCAGGTTGGTCTCTCTCCTGCAGTTTGCATTAAGATGAAGAACTGAGTCCTATTACGGTATTTCTCTCTGCCCAGCAGGTGTGAACGTCGGTTCCAAGGACACCCGAACCGCGGCTACCCGTGTGGAGTGGCCCTCAGTCCGTGTGGCCGGTTCGTGGCTTGTGGAGCGGAGGACAGACATGTATGTGTGCCTTACTCTCCCAGTGTAGGGATTCGAGATGCTACTGTCATACAGACTCTTAGATGTTGTGGCATAAAAGGAAACAAATCTATTTTAAACTTAACTATTGATCACTATTTTGAGACTCTTACACAATTATAGTAGTCCAATAACAGTAATGTGTGAGAGGTGAAAAGCTCTCATATTTTTAAATGATGCACAATAAACACTAAGCATTCACTAACTCTTTCATCTGTTAATCATTTCACAAACACTAAGTGCATTCTGTGGGAAAGGCCTTGTGTTAGGAAGGCCTAGTTTCTTTCAGTTATGAGATTAAAATATGAATCAGTAAGACAAGATCATGCTGTGTAACTGCTTTTCTAAGTCTGATCCCTTATTCCAGTGAGATTGCCCATTGTTCCCGTCTGACGCTTTTCAACATTCTGCGCACACATCTTGATGGATGACTTGGAGCAGATGCTAATAGATGCTCATTTGTCCTTGACCCGTACAAGTTCTTGTTTAGCTTTCTAGGGACGTGGTGCCACATTTACACAAAGTCGCAGGCTTTAAACCACAGAGGCTGTTTTCTTGTGGTTCTGGGAGCCAGGAGTTTGGACTCCTGGTTAGCAGGCTGGCTCTTCTTGGGATCCTGAGGATGGACCAGCTACAGGATGTGCCACACCAGCCCGGGCCTCCATCTGCACCTCGCTTTGTTTCCATTTTGTACCTCAAATCTCCTGCTTCTTTCTCATACAAGGACACTTGGGTTTGTCCCCTCCCAAAACAGACATCAGAGGGTCAGGAAGTTGTGTCTTCCCTGTCAGCAGCCTGGGATTCACAGTATAGTGCTTGCAATGTTCATGTATCCCTCACTTTATTTAGCTGTAGTTGTTATAGTCATATAACTTTCATATAGGGTGTGAAGCGGTTGTGTGTTTAACTTGTATGAATAAAATCATTATGGCTTTTTTTGCATGTCTTTGTATGGACACAGGTGTTGTTTCTCTTAGGAAATCCTGAGAGGCAGGACTGCTGGTCGTAAAGTCTGTATGTTGAACTTGCCTAGAAATTTACAGATAGGTTTCCAAAATGGTTGTGCCATCCTAACGAGACCGTTTGGCATACACGAGTGCACATAAAACAACAGGGTGACAAGTGACAAAGCACAGGAAAAGGGGATGTGTTTCTGTGTGGGGCAGAGGCACTGTTGTGGGTCGAACCGTGGCCACTGTGTGGCCTCAAGAAGCTGCTGCCGCTCAGCCACGGTTTTTGTGTGCTTGGTCAGCAGTGGTGTTTCCTCTGTGGGTGCGTAGGGAGAAAAGGCAGGTACAGCAGTGAGCTCGGTACCTAGTGGGAAGCTGCGTTCCCCTTGACCCCATCCTTAGCATTAGAAATGACCATGGCCCGCCCCAGCCAGGCCCCCTCACTTCCTTGCTGTCCCTTGTGGATCAGCCCTGACAGACAGGCAGTGAGATGGCGAGGGCTGGTTCTGAAGCGCTGTGAGATGCACTCTTTTTATTGGCAGATTTTGTGGGAGCAGAACTCACCTCTGAGGTCCTCTTAGGGCATCTCAACTCTCATTGTTCTCCCCTAAAACGAAGTGTTGGTGGCTATGCAATCTATGACTTGTACAGGTGTATGTAATATCTGGAAGTTTTAAATCAGCAGTTATAGAGTGTTTGAATGCTGAAATTCAAAGATGACTATTGTAAACAAAACATGGTATAACCAGTTCTCTCTCGATTTCACGAGAAAGATACTATAGCAATTTTCTCCCTCAGTTTGAGACTTTAGGGGAAAGATGGTACACTTTCTCATCAGGTGGCCCGGTGACCCCCAGGACAAGGGATCTGCTGCAGACAACACTTCTGTTGTGATTTGCAGCTAGTCGTGGCTCTCAGCCATCGTAGAGTCCCTGCCATCTTGTCTTCTAGGCCTACCTGTAGGAGCTGGGTTCCAGTACTTTCTGCCATCGGCTGGCAGGGCACACAGACACCATCATCGCAGGGGCCTTCAACCCAGCGGCCCCCCACGTATGGTCTCCTTGGGTGGGGGTAGGGCTTTCTTTCTCTGTACCTTTTGTATCTGGACGACTTCATGCCGGTAACATTTTATCATGTCTAATGTTGTATATAAATTAAATACTAAACGAGTGTTTGGGAAAACCAATTTGACTTTGTTTCTTCAAGGATGAATCCTGAATTCGGGGAGCACTGTCCTGAGGTCCTTGTTAGGTTTTCATTAACTTGCTGTTTTCACCGTGTCGTATGTTGCCGCAGTCTGGCCCTTCTTCCCTCCCTCCTCCCGCAGGCTGGGGGCGGTAGGAGGAGGTAGAGGATGAGGCCGCTCTCCGGACCAGTCCTTCCTTCACATGATTAAGTGAGGAAGTGGGTTTGAGAACTTGTTCTTTTCTTTTTGGGTTGTGGACCTGTTTAGAATGAACCTTTAGATTGTTTCTAGGACTTTGGTGTTACCTTTTGATGTTCATCATTGGGTATACAATGTTCTCTGTGTGTGGGTTTATTTTCTTAAGGAGGATAATTAGTCCTGTTGCTGAGAAGGGTTCTGATGTGGACTGACATTGCAGAGGCCCCTCGTCCGTCTCCTTGCAGCTGTGGTTGTTGACGTTTGCCTGCGCTGTCAGCCTCCTCACCAACAACCAGTACCTCATTTCAAGTCCTTCACTGTCACCCTTTAGCTCTTTATCTTTGGGGCTCCATATTTTGCTTACTAATTTCATTTTACAATTTCTGTTTTTGTATTTGCAATTTCTTTTCTAGAGTTTGTTTTGCTTTTTATTTTGTTGCTTTTTCTTTTCAGCACAGGATTTGATTTATTCTAGTTATGATAAGAAATTTTTCTCCAGAGTTTTTTGCTGTTGAAATCGCAGAACTTTTAATGTTACAATGATTTCTGAAGTTTGGGCTGCGCTGGTGCTGAGTGGACAGTGGGCACACTGGGGGGGGCGAGAGGACCTGTCTCTCCCTGCAGACTGGAGGAGCGTGGAGGGGCGCTCATGCCCACTCCCTGTAACTACTATTTGTAGTTATTACTTTTTAGATGTAACAGCACATTCTTGGACACTGCTAGCATTTACTGTGTGGAGTGGGAACATCGGCCTCTCCCTTCCTCTCACCCTTCTCTGCCCCCCCGTCCCCCCAACTCTTGGTCTCGTTCCCATTTGCACAACCTCTATTTGCATCTTTATTTTTTCCCTTAAATTCTCTTTCTCCATTTCCTTTCCCTCCCATCTCTCTTCTTCCCTTCATTGTTTATCTCCTTATCCATTTGGAAAAAATCTCCATACTTCCACTTTATCATACATATACACGTACATGCACACATACACATACATATACATATACACATACACGCATATGCTGGGATGTCATCTGTAGGATTCATTATATAAATAGAGGGACAAAGGTAGCATCCTTATCTTCTAAGATCTTTTAAATCTCCTATATTCTTCCCCAAGTCATCTCTTCTCAAATTTAATTTTTTAAAATTAAGATACAGAAGGATGAAATTTAAATCTGTCTGTTTTAATTGGCTCATCTTATTTTAAGAGTTCTGGGTAGATTTTCTAAGGAAAAACATTAGTAGAGATCTGAAAAAGTAGTTTCCCTTGTTGTTAAATAGGACAAAAGCGTCTGATATGTGTAATCAGTCTATCAGTGGATTTGTAAGACCATACTATTTCCTCCCACGCATGCTTCACTTGAATGGTCCACTGTCCTTTTCCTCATCCCTGATTCTCAATCTGTGATAAAGAGCAGTGTCAGAAAGCAAACTTTGTGGCTGTGCCACCAAGCAGCTATCCTCATGCAAGGTCTCCTCCTCAGCATCTCACGTTAAGAGGAACAACAGCCTAATTAGCTTTTTGAACATGACAAAACAGATCGCTTGAAAATGAACCAAGCTTCATTCTGCACAGAGTTGCCTGATGTGCCTGAAGTATATCTAGAAATGATGGACCCCTGTCCACTGTGGACGTCTCACCTCTTCACTAAAGATAGCACTTCCTAGGCTGGCTATTTCTGACCTACCCTTGTCCCTATTCAAAGTTCTGTTGTAGGCAGCCCATAGATCAGTTTTGGCTGCCAATTTCTCACTGGTTACTCCTATGGGAAGGGACCACTCCCCTTACTAAGCACCCTGCTGGTGGCTTCCTCAGGGCTTGACTTTTGTCCCAGGAAGAAATCCACGGGGACACATGGAGACCACGTTCCATTAGGTCCTGTTGGGAGGGTTGCCAGCAATTACCCACATGCCTCATGGAAGTCATCAGACTTCTCAGCAACCAGGACAATGCTGAAATCCTTGGGAGTGTGGAATACAAGCGAAATCTAACCGAGACCAGGAGGCCATCAGCCACCTTCAGGGAGGCAGATGAATGAGAAGGCAACATGTGGACCTCGGAGTTGCCAGTCTCCCCCAGAAGGGAAATGCAAAGTCAGTATTCCACTTTCATCTTCACAATATGTATTCTTTGGAAAGCTGGATCTTCACTATGGTCAACCAGTTATCTCATTTTTAGAGAAAATGATCATGCATCTGTCAGCTTTCCCATCCCCGGGGCAGAATACTTGACATCCACAATTTAAAGAAGGAGAAATTTATTTTGTTTCGGTTTCAGTGGGTTTAGTTTCTGGTGGGCTAGTTCCAAGTCAGAAACAGTGTGGTGCTAGGTCTAGTGGGAGAAAGCTGCTCATGTCACAGCAGCCAGGAAGCGAAAGAAAGAGGGGGCAGTGCCAGGGGTGGGGTGCAGCTTTCCCGGTCACACCCTTCGGGATGTTTGCAGTAGTGTCTACAGCGTGTGTGTTAGTGATGTGACAGTTTCATTTGTTGTTGCTGGGGGAGTGTCATGAGCTCCCCTAGGAGTCCCACTATAACTTACGTCTCCATAAGAATCACTATTTAGGGAAAACGGAAGGGAATCTCCTTATTAGGAGCATTAGCCAGGCCAGAAGGTGTTGCTCCTAATGAATTTATACACGTTTTATGGCGCCAAATGGTTTCCTGTTCTCCAGCACAGGCAGTAGTGAGGCCACTCAAGCCTTGGTGTCCTGTCTCTAGGAAAATACAAGCCTTGGTGTTTCTCATGGACAAACCATACGCGTGTGTGTCCCACCCGACTGGTGGGAATGCTTCCTTGTGGTCACTGTTGCAGTTTAAATGCCATGGTCTGAGAGTACATAGGCGACTTGTGGCCTGCTCTGTACAGCCAGGAGGACATAGGGCGCACAGGTTCACCCCAGCAGCTTGCAGTGGTTCTTGCAGTACTGGTACTTCTTGATACTGCCTGGCATGTGTCTTGTTTCTGTGTGGTCCCCCTTCCTGAGCCATTGTGTCCTTTTTCTTTGCCTCCCTCCTCTCTTTCCCCCTCCCCCTACTTCTCCTGTCCTCTCCAACAACAAAACCAAGTACGTATGGTAAATAGTACTTTTGTTTTTAGAGCTGAGCTCCCAGTTCTGAGTGTCTGTTCTCTGGTTTGTTACCACCTATATCCAGTGCACGAGTGTACAGTGGCCCCTGGTTCAGTGCAGCTGAGGTTCCCATAAATGCTGAGTTCTCCAAGCTGATTTGCTCCCTTTTGGAAGCATTTCTCTGTGATATGTGTACTTACAGCATAGTGCCCAGAGCAAGAAGTGAGCACTGAGCAGTCTCTGACATTGCTATAAACCTAAAGTCCCTGCTTGCAGACTTGTCATTTGATTTAAATGAAACAGTTGTTTCATTCAGTCACAGTTCAGTAATGTTCCTCTTACTGAAAGATCAGTGAAAATTAGTGAATGGTTAGCCCAAGATATTCCATAGTTCTGTGATCATACAGTGTGATGTGAGGGCAGGTAATGCCATACGAATGTGCTCAGGGCCCATCAGCTTAAGCAGCTGGGCTTTGTGTCAGTGACCAGGGCTGACGGCCCCACCAGACCTCAGCCCCGCTGACCTTGGGTTTCACCAGCCAGCAAGATATTATCAAACCACACTGTAGAGCAATACCTTCCAGAGCAGTTTTGCTTTCTGGTTACAGGAGCTCTTACTTGCTATTGCTCTGGATGGTATTAGTATTTACCTTGCAAAGAGTTTCTCTTATTCATTTTGTAATTCATCAATGTTTCTTTTTAAAGGACAGTCAATCACAGACAAACAAAGCTGAGTTATTGAAGAGAAATTGATAGTAAAAGTTGAAGTTGTCTATTAATGAGTAAATGTACTAGGTTTATAATGGTCCTAGTCTGCTGCAGGGCTTTGCGGCAGGTTAGTTAGGAAGCAGTATGGCCTGTGCACAGGAGCTCTGGGCTGTCATGTGCTTGCTGACCACATATCAAGTGGGGGCACTGGTTTCTCCTGGGTTCAGTCAGTGGAGAGGTAAGTGTCACAGATTTCAGGGTCTGGTAGAGGTTTTTGGTAGATGAGACTTTAAGGGTCCCATGGCTATTTTTGATAGATGGTTCTAATTTAGAGAATTATGCAGAATTTAATATTAAAACTCAGTCTTCTGATGGGAGATCTAGGATAATGATTCTTCTTGGAGTAAAATTTTACCTAAAAAAATTAGGCTTTGTGTTTGGGTATTGCTCCACAGGGCAGGTCTCTTCCAGGTTGAACACCTCCCACTCAGTAAGGGAGATAGGACTGATTGTATTTCTCCTCAACATTGACTTTGGGGTTGTCTCTTTGGCTTTCTAGGGGGTGTTTCTGCCTGCTTTAGCATGGGTTCTGAGAAGACCCCACTCGATCATGTGCTGAACGTGCCCAGACAAATGGTTCTGGGCAGGATGGAGCCCAGTAGGGCCTGCATCTCTTCCTCAGAGGTCCCTGTGCCCTGGAAGCCATCTGCACCCAGAGCTCAGCCTCCTTTTCTACTTCTCTGCAGCACAGAACCGGTTCCATTCCTAAAGCAACAGGTCTTGGTGCACTTGCCTCTCAGCGCATCTACTGGCTCAGGCCCTCACGGGCTACCTTGGAGCATGTCAAGAGCACATGGGATTGGTGGCAGGACCAGGAAGTCAGACGAGGAGACAAGTGGAAACTACTCATGCTCCCAGGTGGGGGACAGGACGAACAGATCCATGCCAGCAATAATTCAGGGTCAACTCTCAGATGTGGGAATGGGGAATGACTTTCTGGTACATGTCCGGTACCTGCTATCTGTGCTGGTCAAGGTGACACAACCTGGATTCTTATCTGGGGGCTCAGCGCTTGATCATATCGCCCTCTAAGATCCCTGATGGTGACACCTAGCAGGGGGCAAAGAGGAAGTCATTAGCCAATCCAGTACAGGTGTGGACCAGTCTGTACACCAGTGTGCTGCTGCCTTGCTGTTGAGGTAAGCTCTGTCCTGAACGTGGTGCCCGAAATACTTTCCAGTGGCCATCCCTTCTGAGCCCTCCTCCATGCCCCATGTGGACCCAGAAATCACAAAATTAATCCAATCTGTGAACATGGAAACTATATCTTCTTATCCTCATGATTTGGATTTCAGTTTGAGCTCATTCCTTAGACTATGTTAAGGGAAAAGGATTTCTGCCACCGTGTCTCCTCAGTTTCTTACTTTTTGAAATAGGGCTGCACTTACCTCTTTGTTGATACAACTTTTGCTCTGAATACTTTGCTTTTTAAAACAATGCTCAGCATTTTAAGATGAACCTAGGCCAGCTAGAGACACAGTGGTGTGAGACAAACACAACTGGGAGGAAGAAATAGGTGTGCTCTGGCTTGGGGATGCCTGAAGGTCGAGTGCCAGAAGAGACTTGGCTGCTGAGATCCTGATAACTGTGGCCTCCCATCATAACTCACGGGTTCATGTTTCCTTGGGGCTCTGTTTCAGTTTTGGTACCAACTCCACTTCCTCTGCCTTTGAGTCTAGTGATTCTGCTCCTGGCCAGGCTTTAGAACCTCGGGACACTGCGTAGAACTGAGAGCCCAGCCTTTTGGCGTGGCCTTGCTCTTGGCAGGCCAGGTGGGCGAGGCTGCCCGGAAGGCTCGGAGCAGTTGCTTTCTTCAGGCTGCCGGGAGCTTCCCAAGTCTGTCTGTGCTGCCACTGAACTGCTGTCTGTTCCTTATCTGATGCTGCCATCTCTATTCTGGGCCAAGCACGCCATCTAAGCTCCTGTGGGCCCCAATTTTACTCACTGTTGGGCATTTCTACAGGGGCATTCTATGTTCTGACCCAGATAAAATGGTTTAGTCCAGGGCCTCGGATCCTGTCCTTTCCTTGGTGGTCTAATCGCTGGTCACTCCATCCACCTCGGGGCCAATTCTGGAATCTTCCTGATGCTCAGTCTTCATCACTGCCAGGCTGCCAGGCCCCAGAACACTTTAGGTGTCAGGCATGGGCATGGCCTTTTATCTTATTTGTAGCCAGATACAGAACGGTTTGAGTTACTTTGAACATTTCCTTGTACTAGGTGCATACAGTGTAGCAGTCACTCTTCTTGAGTGTTTTATTTATTTAATGATATGATCTTAAGAAGTCTTCACAGTATGGAGGGAGCAAAGACCTCCATGACATGGGGACCAGGAAATGGTCCCCTTCTTAGCTGTACTGACCAGAACTGAATTCCAAATCAGTGATTCTAAAATGTTTGTTTCTAGCCCATGAAAGGCAAGCTATATTCTATATTTACTTATGTGACATTAATACTATTTTCTTTTTTAGATATTAAATGTTTTTAAGCCTGTTTTTATATAAACTGTTCCAGTGTATGCTTTCCTGACTACTCCCTCCTGCCACATCATAAAAGTTAATTTCATTCCCAAGGAATCTGCACTGCTTTCCTTTTGGAAACTATTCTGCAGATTCTAGCAAAGTCAACAGACAAACTCTAAATCTGATGTCATACAGACCACAGGAATAGGTAGTCTGCCATCATCACATTACCTATTGTAATATTCAAGTAACTTCTGTAATAGCTGAACAGCACACTAGATGAGGGATTGCTCTTTTACTGTGATGCGGACTGGACCAGTCCAAGTTAGAAATGAAGACAACAAGACGTAATCAGAGGACCGGCTTTGAGCTTTGTGGTTGCCTCAGAATTTTTCTGACAGAATGGCCAGGAGCTGAGCTATGAAACCAGTGGGATATTATTTGTACCGTAAACCATCCAGATTTGTTAAGCTATAGCCCCCAAATGGAGTGTATTATATTCTATAGTGTAGTATAAAAGATTTCATCTTGAGTTGTTAATGAATCCTGTCCCAGGATTCAGATGTAAGTTACCTCTACTGCACAGTACAAGTGAAAAGTCTCATGCTATGGATTTAATGCTCATGCATTGTGGACTAGCTGAGTGGGTTGGAAAATCATGGTGTACAAAATGTACTTACATAGCAACTTCTCTCATTTTGGTATTCTCTGGAATTTGTGCTAATTTTCATCTGAGTTTATTTATTGCATGGTAGAGATAAAATGTATATCTACCAGCAGAATTCTAGAAAGCGTTCCTTTGTGGTCCATTTATTTTTAAAACAGGAAATCATTAGAAGCCAAGTGAGTTTTATGTTTAACACTTAGGTTGAACTATATAACCTAGGATGGTTGTTTACGTACTGACAGTTGGTACTCTTTCCAGTCACACGTCACACCTGTTGGCCTGGGCAGAGGCTGTATGTGAGGGGTAGAGTGAGCTGTGTATGAACAGCGTGCACTCTGGGAATCAGCAAGTCTGAGATCTGGAATGTTAAAACGTTTAAGTTTTCTACGGAAGTTTACTGCTTCAATATTTTTATTCAGTTGTCCCTCATGTTGTTTTAGTGTTTTAAAGAATTGCATTTTTGTCAGTAAGGACATATATAAAAACACTGATCCATGGTAGGATCTTGACCACAGCACATCGTGATGCAGCTCTCATCACAGTTTCGTGATTAGCAGAATGGCAGAGGAAAGGCGGGTCGGCAGTCCATTTCTGTCGCTCTCAAGTTTGGGAAGTTATAAATAAAGCTACTCTGAGTACCTGTGTGCAGGATTTTGTGTGGACTAAGTTTTCAGATCTGTGTGGTAAACACAGAGCAGTGCCATTTCTGGGTTATACGCTCACAGTGTGTGTGGTGCTGTAAATAACTGCCAAACTGTTCCGCAGCAGCAGGACCGTTTTCCATTTTCACTGCAGTGAACGTTCAGCATTTGGGGATATCAGTGTTCTGGATTTTGGCCTTTCTAATAGTGGCACAGTGATACCTCAGTGTGGTTTTAATTCACACTTTCCTGGTGTCCTATGCTGGGAAGCATTTCCATACGCTTATTTGCAATCTGCATACCTTCTGTTAAGGTCTTTGGTCCATTTTATAAATGAGCTGTTTGTTTCCTTATAGTATGTTTTAAGAGTTCTTTGTACATCTTAAATAAAAAGTCACTTCTCAGATACATTTTCCACTTGTGTGCTATCCCAGTATGTGGTTTGTCTTTTCTTTCTCTCAACAGTGTCATTGACAGAGCAAAAGATTTAATTTTAATGAAGTCCAGACTATATAGTCTTTGTTTCATGGATCATGTCTTTGCTGTCGTGTCCAAAATGTCATCAGCAAAACCAAAACTGTCTAGGTTTTCTCCTACATTTTCTTCTAGTTTTGTCTTTTGATAAAATTTATTCTTTCATTAGTACATATGCGTCCTTTGTATTGATCACATGCACCATAGGGCATTTGTAGCTGTACATAATATATCTTAGCTATTCTCATTTTCTCCCCTCCCTTCCACTCTTCTTTCCCTTTCCATCTACACAAGCCTTGCTTCCTTTTCTCCCTTGCCTTGCCTTCTTTCCCTGCGCAGTCTCCTGTGCCCTGCTTCTCTGTCCATTTGAACACGTTCCAGTACCTACCCTTCATAATGCTCCTTATCTACCCTTTGGGTTTCTCACACAAAAGAACTGACGGAATATTTAAACTTGAGCGTCTGATTTATTTCACTTAAGATTATGGTCTCTGAGTGTATCCATTTTGCTACAAATGATTCACGTTTACTTTTTTGGGGGGGCGTAGATGCCAATATATATAAATACCACATTTTCTTATCCATTCATCTTTCGATGGCCATAGCTTTGCACAGACAAAGCTTTAGCTATTATGCGCTGCTATAAACATGGGTATGCATATAGCACTATGGTATATTGGTTTTAACTCTTTTGGAAAGATACCTAGAAGGGGAACAACTGGCTCAGATGGAACCTCTAGTTTTAGTTTTTTGATGAATCTCCATTCTGATTTCCAATGTGTTTATATCAACTTACGCTCCCACCAGCAATGGAGAAGGGTTCCTTTTTCCACACAGCATTTGTTATTGGTTGATTTCTTTTTCTCTTTTTTTATTTTAAAGAGAATAAAAAACAAAAACCCATTAAAATGATATACAATTTCAAAACAAGATGATAGGAAATCAACAATGGTTGTTATATTACATATTGCTATCTTCAAAGTAGTTGTTTGGATTACAGATATAGGCATGCAAAATTGATAAAAAATTAAGCATTAACTGTTCCTTTCAATAAACCAATAGAAAAGGTTGATTTCTTGATGACAGCCATTCTTTCTGGAGTGAGATGGAATCTCAGTGTTGTTTTAATTTTTCGTCTCTTGAATGACCAGTGATATTTTTTTTTTATTTTTTATTTTTTTATTTTTTTATTTTTTTATTTTAGAAACATAAAAGCACAAAAACCTATTGACAAACAGACACCCATTATCATAGAAAATAGTACAATCACAACTAATCTATAGACAAGGTGATATGGTCTCAACAGTTGTTGTTGCTTTATCCATTGATATCTTCGAATTGTAGATGTATGGACCCATATACAGACATGCAAATTTAGTCAGACAGTTG